>CM056383.1:69840394-69897894 GCA_029718625.1 Synaphobranchus kaupii
CTGAAATATACAGTAGGGTTCAAAAGTCTGCTTCTATTTTGCATTCTTTTCTAATTTAATGCAATTTCTTTCATTAGAAATGGTATTATCTGCATAACAATTTGAATGAAAAGTTAAATATTTGAAAACTTCACATGAATGAAAAATTAATAATGAAAAAAAAATGAAATGAAAAAATAATGAAACAAAGAGAACACATAAGCACAGTAATGAAACAAAAAGAACACATAAGCACAGTAATTAAACAAAGAGAACACATAAGCACAGTAATTAAACAAAAAGAACACATAAGCACAGTAATGAAACAAAGAGAACACATAAGCACAGTAATTAAACAAAACACATAAGCACAGTAATGAAACAAAAAGAACACAAGCACAGTAATGAAACAAAAAGAACACATAAGCACAGTAATTAAACAAAGAGAACACATAAGCACAGTAATTAAACAAAACACATAAGCACAGTAATGAAACAAAAAGAACACATAAGCACAGTAATTAAACAAAGAGAACACATAAGCACAGTAATTAAACAAAGAGAACACATAAGCACAGTAAAAGTAAAACAAAGTGAAAAAAACAGTAAAAAGAAACAATAAATCGGCGGCATAAAAACCCAGTGGTAAAAAGGAAAGATAAAAAGATTGAGGTCTAATCACTAGCAGTAATTATGGAATTTTTATAAAAGTCGGTTTTAAGGCAATATTTAAAAATCAGCAGAACTAATATCACATGAAGGCTGTTACAGCGCCTAGGGGCCATTACAGAAAAAGCTTGATCACCCCTTGATTTTACCCTAGACCCCTTTATTTTACCCGAGGCTGGCAGACCAGAGAGGACAGTAGGGTTTTAAAAGTTCAGTGGTATATTCAGGCGCAAAGCCATGTACAGCCTTGTATGTGATGAGTAAAACTTTAAAAATGATTCTAAAAGCAACAGGCAGCCAGTGCAGAGAAGCCAAAATTGGGGTGATGTGGGGAAAATGTTGGGTCTTACTCAACACCCTGGCTGTGGAATTTTACCCAATATGAAGCCGAGCTACAGCACGACGGTGAAAGCGGGTAAACAAGGCATTATAATAATCGAGACGAGACCATATAAAAGCATGTGAAAAATGTGCTTTTATATTTTTTATATATTTTTTGTTCTTTTGTTGTTCAGCGCATTGGGTTTGAGAAATGTGCTATATAACCCTGATCCATTATTATTATTATTATTATTATTATGATTCTCTGTGTCACTAAAAGACAAAAGCATTCAGGTTTTTTGACATATTCCTGAGTTGATAAAAGCATGACTGCACCAGTTTTATTTTTCTATGTAGCTTAAAGTTTAAATTATTGTCAACAAATGTATCACAAATCTTTCGTAATCCAACAAAAAGGGGGACAACTGCTACCTTATTCACTGAATCTACATGCGAGAGATGATATTACATTGAATCTGTAGGGTATGAGCACAACAGCCTATTCCTACAGGCTAGGTCAGATTCTTTAGATATGTTTTGTTTGCAAATGTCAACACGCCATCTCCAGGGGAACAATTTTGCTCCACCAAAGAATGTCCTGCATAGAAATTAACCTGTCTTTCCAGAAACAAAACATATTTTACAAAAACACAATTATTTCGCTTCAGGTAGCTAGCTGGCAATCAAAACAGTAGACAAATGGCTTTATGATGGCTGAACTGAAATATAAAACTCAAGCTTGAAGGCCAGAAATGTCTCTGTAGATCATTGCTATGTATATTATTAATTTATTCACATGTCCTGTGACTAGGGTGATGACAAGGGAATAAAACCGTTCGTGAGCAGAAGCAGAATGCCGGTTGGGACTCATATGTGCAAAACGTAGAAGTCCCGGTATAGCGTAATGGTCCATTCGAAGAAATCGGGGATGATTCAATCCAAGCCTATTCAATTTGATACTTCCACAAGTGGTAGCCCCGCAAGATGGATGCCACGACCCGGAAATAGTATTACAGTTTTTCTCGATTGCTTAGACACATTTCTCGAAACTAAGCTCCATTTCTCAAAACTCTAAACACAAATCAGAAAAACACACACACTACAACATAGTCTTAGACACTGCAGACATCAATTCATAACACTGCCACAAAAACCTAAGATGAATAATGTTGCTTCTGGTTCTCCCCCACAAAACCTCTTTACATGATAAACACAATAGACAAAAATGTTTACTTTTTTTATTCATAATGTATTCTACAGTACAACTTCCAATCAATACAATGTTAAGGGATGAAAAGGGTACTGTAAACACAGTTAAAAAAAAAATGAAGAAAAAAAATTTTACGTAAAAATATATAAAACATAAAAAATACTGTAATAGAAAGTAATTTACCACAACATCCCCACCGTGGATTACTGGCAAATACAGAAAATATTTTACTCTGCTACTGCCACTGCATCGCGTCTCTGGTCTGGGTCAGGCCAGAGAACCTCATCTACATCACATGCTATATTGGCCCTTGCCAGGCAACGGGGGAAAAAAACGCCTCGCATGCCTAATCCACCCCTGGCATGCATCTACTGTTATGTCTAAACATGCCTCCTCCATGGACTGGAGAAGGTGAGCACGAATGTAGGGGCCTCTGTCATACACCTTCCACCGCCATGCCAAAAAAAAACTCCTCTATGGGGTTGAGGAAGGGGGAATATACTGGCAGAAAGATATTGCTGAACCTGGGGTTATTGGTGAACCAGTTACGAACTAGAGCAGCCCGATGGAAACTTACGTTGTCCCAAATGACAACGTAGCATGGCTGCTGTAGTTGTGCTGGCTCCCTCTGTTCTAACTGATATATATGGTCTCGCAGACTATCAAGGAAAGTAAGGAGAAGCATTGTGTTATATGGCCCAAGGATGGCATGGCGGTGGAGGACCCCTCGGTGGCTGATGGCGGCGCACAGTGATATTCCCTCCTCGCTGGCCAGGGACATGCACCATGGCCCGTTGGCCATCATGCAAAAAACATGAAATATAGTAGAGTACTGTAAATGACTAGTCCAAAACACATTGCTAGAGGGTGCAAATGGTAGGCCATCATATATGTAGTTTGTTCTACAGTATAGACAGCTGTACTGTACAGTACAGTAATACTGTATATATTGTAACATACTGAAATACTTCATACAGTATGGAAACCCATACCTGCACATATTCCTAACGCTGGTATTTCACTCTGTCAGAGTTTCTTTCAAAAGGGACACGATATGCCTGTTTCATTCGCAGACGGTTTTTTCTCAGAATACGGTCAATTGTTGAGATACTAATGGCATCAATGGAGAACCCCACGATTACTTATGGCAGCACATAATGTGACATTGCCACCACGCTGGCCAGGGACTTCAACAATGGCCCGTTGGCCAACAATTTTCCGGCCTCTCCTTCTCCTCTTGGTCCGATTGAACCCAGCTTTATCCACAAAAATGTATTCATGGGGTCTTTCCATGGAATCCAATTCAAACACTCTCTATACGTAGAAATAGATATAGTTTTGTAAGTGCTACAGAAATACAGACCTATGCTGTAGAGTACAGTATATGCACTCCTGATTTACATACATTACAATGTCATGCAGCTTGACAGTAGTATGTAGTATACAGTAGTTTTGAACTGTAAACAATCAACACTGAATGTGTCTGAATGTACACCTACTTGCACAGACTGAAATCGTTGCTCTTTGACCCTTTCTGAGTTGCGCTCAAAGGGTACTCTGTACACCTGCTTCATGCGCACCCTGTTGCGTTGGAGGACACGGTCAATGGTGGAAAGGCTGACACTGTTGATTCCTTCAAAATTAGCATTGTCTCCAATAACTCTCTGCTGTATTTCACGCAGTCTAGTGGTGTTGTTTTGAAGGACCATGTCATCTATGAGGGCCTCTTGCTGTTGGGAGAACATAGGTGTCCTTCCACCCTCACGTGGCAGTCTTGCAATTCTACAAAAAGTGAACGTGCAGTTACAAAAATATGTTCTGTCTAAGTTGTGACGCCTGTGCTTTGTGTTTAACTTTTGATTCCTGTGGTTACCATTATGCATCACAAGTGCGTCACAGTGCAAAATGTGTTTTAGTGAGAATGTGTTTAAAGTTCTGCAAAAAAAGTCAATGAGATCTGCAAATTGTGTCTAACTAGGTGAAAATTCTTTATGGTTTTGCCAAAAGAGTGTTCGGTTCAATAAATGGGTTCAGGCCAAATAAATAAATAAATAAATTTGGTTCAGAGAATGGGGTTTAGTGTTTTAGCAATTCAGAAAAACTGTAAGCTGATTATGTAAATTATGGCACAGGAATGAAACTTAGTCTTCATTCCAGAGATGATGCTGTGGAATTTTGATACGTTGGGAGACTATAAAAGCAGACATGCATGCGTCTGAACGACATATCATCACTCCTGAAAAAGAAGAGAGATTCAGACAATATGGCTCCCTGCACGCTGCTGCTGCTCCTGGTTCTGCTCACCGGCATCTCTTGCTCCCACTTTGGTGGCGGCCTCATGACCTACCACTCAAGGGGACAGGACCAGTACGGATTTATCCTGGTAGGGTATAAATTACTACTATTATTATTATTATTATTATTATTATTATTATTATTATTATTATTATTAATAAAACTAATAATAATAATAATAATGATAATATACATGTAAGCCTTATTGGGTCAATTGCAGTTTGCTTAAACCCATAGAGGACAGAACTGCATTACAATCGGAACAGCTATCAACATCTGTGAAATAAGGATTAGCTGTTCAGTTGTAATGCAGTGGTCTAGGTCAGTGGTTCCCAAACTTGGTCATAGGGGCATTTAAAATTACTTATATGTCTTAACTTTTCTTCAACCTGAAATTGTCATTGAGAGACGATCTTGTCCAAAATAACAGAACCACATGAATTTGAGTTTTTAGGTAATGAAACAGACCAGCATTTTCCAATCTCAAGGCTCTAATTAGAGTTAGAGTGAAGACCTGCCCACCGTCCACCTCATTAACATGCCTCATTAGAGTTGTAAATCCCGCGCAGCTAGACCAATGAGGGAATAGCCCGGAGCGAAGGTTTAAGCGTGATATGTTCCGCTGTTGCTGTGGGAAAAGGTAAGAGTTTTGAAATGTTACTGTTCTTACAACCGGATGAGACTGCTTCTTTAAATTCGCGGGATCAGCTAGTAATTGACCACGTGTCAGAGACAATAGTACCACTTTGCCTCCCACTCTAAGTCTGGTCTGCAGGCTGACCCCAGCTTATCCAAAATGGCAGCCTGTGTATATTATATTAACTGTCAGCCACCAACGCTGATTCTATACTCGTATGTATCTGACTCCAATTTAATTATTAGTATATAATTGCAATGTAGAATTTATAGTTGATTTGTTAAAGTACTCTCGTACTCTTGAGCCTCTTCTCTGAACTGGATGCGCTGGTTCCACCGGGTGCTACATACGGCCGTTTATGTACACCACTCACGGCTGACTAGATGTCTGCATTTATCTCAGAGGTTGCGGAGGAGGCCACTTCATAAGGTATAGCCTATCCAAAAGGCTCAGGGACCCGAGAAGATAATATTGACAACACCCGTTCTCAACATGTATAAAAGTCATGCGGAGATGATCTAACTTAAGACAGAGTTCTACAGGTGCAATACTCTGTGATACATTAAGCTTAACTAGTCAATCTCCCTAGATCAGCAGAGGGGGTAACCCAGACTGAGGAAATTAATCAACTCATTACCGTGTTAACAGAGATAGAATGTCTTTTTCAGAGAAACCACACAAATCAAGTTTAACAGTTTACCAGGTAGGTTCTTTACTTTAAAATAATCAATCATGGTTACAAATTACAACACAACATATTCAAAATAGAGTATAGAGAAAAATACTAAGTCATACCTGGCAATCGCTACACACAATACACAAAGTGAGATGTGCGGGAGAGTCTGGCTACAGCTTCCCCTAGTTCTTTGCTTCCTTTGATTATATGCCCAAATTCTGTGTTTGATCTGGCTGTGGATGATCGTAAAACCATAAACTGGCCAAAAGGCTAATATTGCACTTTTCGTCCCCTCCAAGGGGGGTTTGGCAGAAAGAGTTTCCTGTGGTATAACTCCACAGCGGCAGTTTACGCCTGAGTTATGAAATATATATTTCCTACATGTTGATCATCTAGGAAATATAGACCATTGCACCACACACACCGAGACCATTAAAACGATATCACACATGAATAGGTCTACGTTCGTGTTGTCATGAGAATCCCATCTCTGCATAGTTTTCAAATGTGATTAATATTAATGCCACAAACAGTCCCAGGATTCCTGTTGAGAACATTACATTATACCCTAATTTCCCCTGTTCAGTCAGGTACATTAAATGTGTGTATCTACTCATGTAACACTTAGAAACTGAACAATATATACTTATTCCTCTGGAAAAAGAGTGTACAATGTATGTTCCAGTGTCAGGACTATTTCCAGTATATACTGTACAATGTAGCATAACTATTCATCACATTTTAAGGTTTTTAAGCTTTAGGAAGACCAACGCAGTCTGTACTGTTATACCATGCTGTGTGGACATTATTTGAATGAAAAGGATGTGGTCTGCCTCAGTGACGTCAGGCGGGGGCAGTCTTGCATTGTCCGTGCGCGGGAGTTTCAAACAGATCAGGGTCTCTCCCAGGATCATAAAATCCTAGGACATCGTAAACCTGTGGCCAGATGGTCCCAGCAAACATCCCGGCATCAGACGCGTGACTTTACAGCTCTCAAAGATTACAAAGATTGTCACTTCCCGGTACCGTGTTCTCTTTAGGTGCCCTGGGGTGCCAAATCCTGTCTTACAGAGTGAAGACCTGCCTACCGTCCACCTCATTAACATGCCTCATTAGAGTGAAGACCTGCCTACCGTCCACCTCACTAACATGGTTCCATACCATTATCCAACACCAACCACAGGCTGCAATGCAGTAGATACTTAACACACTAATGCATGAAAGCACATCTCAGTTGGGAATGTGTAGTATTTTTATCAGACATGTACATACGTATATCACAGGAAGAATATTTTTGTAAGGCACTGTATTTAGTACAAAATAAATATAAATTATACTTGATGTAAAATGTAAATGTAAAACCAAGGGTTTGTGAAACGGTGTAAGCAAATTATCTAATGAAACAAACTACATGCTGTGCTTGACTATGAATCTGTTAGTGAAGGCAGATTAATTCCGTTTAATAAACCTGTAGTAAGAGAGTAACTAACTAGCCCATAGGTAAACCTGTAGTAAGAGAGTAACTAACTAGCCCATAGGTAAACCTGTAGTAAGAGAGTAACTAACTAGCCCATAGGTAAACCTACAGTGAGAGAGTAACTAACTAGCCCATAGGTAAACCTGTAGTAAGAGAGTAACTAACTAGCCCATAGGTAAACCTGTAGTAAGAGAGTAACTAACTAGCCCATAGGTAAACCTGCAGTAAGAGAGTAACTAACTAGCCCATAGGTAAACCTGCAGTAAGAGAGTAACTAACTAGCCCATAGGTAAACCTGCAGTAAGAGAGTAACTAACTAGCCCATAGGTAAACCTGCAGTAAGAGAGTAACTAACCGGCCCATAGGTAAACCTGTAGTAAGAGAGTAACTAACACAAACTGAATATGATGAATTGATATTTGATTTGCAGGTGGACTTGCACTTCAGGCAGAACTACCTGGGCTCATGTAGCCTGTCTAACAAATGGAAATGCTCCAGTGGGGACTGTGGGAACATTATTTCATCTGACATCAAAGCCCTTTCCAGTGGAAATGAGGCCTGTCAATCTGAGGGAATCCTGGCTGTTAACGTGTCAACCAACAACGTTTTTGAAATTAAGTAAGTCCATAATTGGTCTACCTCAAAAAAGATCAGAGTACTTACAGGGACAATGATTTGTGAATGTGTGAGGGTTGTGTTAAGGTTCAGAGAACCAGACGCGTCCGATAAGGATTCTAGAAGCGTATCTAGAAAGATACGCCACAAAATGCAGAAGTAGCCGCACCAGAGGAGAGGAAAACAAAAGAACGGGAGCAAAACTTCCCTAGCACAAGCCAAATCAAAGCAACCTCAAAAGGAGGCGAGTCTCGATAAACAGCGAGAATGAATAACAAAAGAATCTCATGCACTAAATCATTAGGCGTAACAGGAGGTAGAGAAACAAAGCAAAAACTCGATAAAACGAGTGAAGGAAAAGAACAGAAAAGAAAAACCTGTTATCCAGAGCTCTTGTGGCGAAAGAGCTGACACAAAAGGTAACAGGTAACGAGAATAAGGATAAAGAGAAAGATTGGAATTAAAAGAGAAAACCAATCTAATCCTAATTCTCTAACCGGACTTGCTGCGTTTCTTATTCGTACGAACCAGAAATGCAGCGACCGAATTTCCTATACCTTACCGACTTCGTTGTCAACATAGCAAGGAAACCAAAACGTAGAAACAGCAGAGGCTGCTAATAACCATGACAGAATGTAGGTACAGCGTTACATTGGTCTTTATACCTCTGCTTTTGTTCTTAAAGACTAAAACAAAGAGCTCAGATCCATTTTTATTGAAAATTCAGCAATATTTAGGATTTCCTGCCAGGAGATAAATACTTGCTTGGGCTGGTGATTCCACTTTTATCAGCCTGTACACCTGCGAGTACTGCATACAGTTGCCATCACTATCCAACACCATTTCACTGTTGAAGGCAGTGTGTGCAAAAGGTTGGACCTTTTGCATCATCTTTACAGAGAACCACTGGATGTGGATTATTAATGGATGTTGTGACTTTTACAGGTACAGTGCTTGTTGCTGGGTGTCGAATGTACATCCAGGCTCTAACAAATGGAACTTGTTGGCAAGTGTGGATCTGGGAATCAGGTCGGACACCAGAGCTCCCAACAGACCTCCAGTAATAACTATCCTGCCAGTAATTAGGTATTGTAATATTTATTAGATAATCTAGTATCATCTATTAACATGAAAACTAAGATGGTGATTTGAAACATTAATGGTTCCATGATGTATTGATGCTTTTTATTTTATTTATAAATTTATAAATTTAAAACCAAGTCAACAAGTTATTGCACTGATTCCTTAAAATTGTGAGAATTTATAAATATACATTTCATTATTTTTTGATAGTATTGCAACAAACTGTCCTCGCACAATCAAACTGTTGAGTCATGACCAGGATGGAGACAGGGTCAGATGTAGATTTGATACTGATCATTGTAAGGTGTGCGCTGTCCATTCTGATTTCTACCTGGATGAAGTAAGTATATGAAATAAATTAGAACTTACATGGGCTATCATATATACTGTATGTTGACTACAGCGCAACACCTGTAGTCAAGCTTGTGTGTTTGTGGGGTGTGAATAGGGAGGTGTCCATAGGCATTTAACCAAGACCACAGACACATACTGAGAGTTGAGCCAGACCATAAATCCACAGACATTTAACCCCACAGTCCCTCATTTGCAGCTGGTATTCACACATACCAGAATATGGCTGACATTGGCATGTGCCCAGGGCAGTTTAACAGCTGCAGGCTCTCTCTCCATGTTTTTAGGCTGGGAGATGGGACTATATCCACACAGTATCAGTCTAACCAGGGTTTCTCTGCCTCACGTCTTCTTAGAAACAGTTCTTATTCAAATGCTTATTACATGCCCTGTGTAAGCCTAATACAGATCGGTTATAATGAGACATAATTAAGTAATGCCAAATTAATAAAATACAAGCCAATAATTAACAATGACTAATGTACTAATATCAATGATATTGTCCTGTAACATTATAAAAATGTTATATTACTTGTGACTTTAGATACATGGGCTAAAAGTAGTGTTTTCTGTAGGACACATGTGAGCTGCATTACAATGGTACCACCATCATTGGCGTCCATGTGTTTGAAATTGTTGTGGAGGACTTTCCCACAGAAGAAATCACGCTATCTTATACTGACGGAAATCAAACAGTCAAATACCCACTGCCATCCCAGTCATCAAGCTCCTCTGCCCAAACTACAGCAATAAGCAAGATTCCTTTTCATTTCGTTATCAAAGGTGAGTTTCCCATCATGAAACGATCTGCAAATCTAAAACACGATCGTGATGAATGGACATTTTGCAGTTCCGCGCTTAAAACCATCAGTGCACTTTAAAGAAACTATGGGAATGAATCTTCAATAAGAAATCAGTATGTAGGTTTTAATGAAAATGGTTTAATTCTGTTTTTAAATGTATTTTAGTCAAGCCACCGGTGAACAACTGTACTGAAGGCGTGTACCTCCCCACTCTTGTGGCCCCAAGTCCACAATATGGAGAAATTTTAAATGCTACGGCAGGCAAACCACTGGAAATCATTCTTGCTGCAGAGGTTGTACAGGCTCAGTAAGGCAGCTCAATCCAAACATGCAATACGTTCCATACAGGAAATAATAAACATCATACATACAATAACCTCTAAATATGGAATAATAAACCCCTTAAATACAATTAGCTGTATACATGTAATAAGCTGCAAACATCTAATAAACTCCATTATATGTAATAAATATGTTTCCAATGAATGGAAATCCATATGACAGCAGAGGCTGCACAGATACAACTAGGAAGCTCAATGCACCCATGCAATAAACCCCATACATGCAATAAATAATTCGCAATAGCAAGAGTTATAGTGGTAGTTACTAATCAGGAAATGCTTGTAACATATTTTTAGAATCGTTTGTTGTCATTTCCTATCACGGATCACATGGTGCCAGTAACAAATACATTCCAAAATTAAGACTGTATTCCTGTAAAGACTCACTTTTTTCTTACATGTTCATTAATCCACAATAAAACATGTCCTGACTTTTCCACATTTATAAATGATAAAATAATAATATAATAGCTCTGACAAATAATATGTTTATAGTAATTACTAATAATACTAATAATAGTCAATCTATTAAAGGTTTTCTGGCATAGTGGTGAGTGGGCCTTCCTCCATGATTATGCACCAGTCCTTCCAGAATCAGTCTGGTGAACTGACCATTGAATGGACTCCAACTGAAAGAGAAGTGGGTGATGATGTTCCCCTCTGCTTCAGTGGAGAGTCGAATAATGGGTAAGTCTGCATAGTAAATACTTCTTTTTCCTGTATTTGTCATTTATTTTACATTATTTTACATTTTCCATGAATGATGTAAAATGAAAACAGTTATGGTCTGTGGCACCATACTGTCTTGGGCATTGATGAACTCCTGCACACTGTTTATAGGATGATTATAATACACATCATGTTGGTAACAATGAACAAAATAGATCTTGTCAAATATACATTCATTACTGCAAACTGGTGATCGGTGATCATGTACTGTGGGCTTTTGTTAAAAAGAGGAAATAATTGGCTGCAGTGATGTGTTCATTCTGGGTAATGTGTTAATTTTACTGCCAATATGCAACATGGATTCCTCAACATTATTAATGTCTGGCTGCTGATGAAAACTAAACTGACAACAAAGTCATGAAAACTAAAAAAGTCAAGAAAACTAAAGGGGCTAGTGGTGTGGGCCAGTAAACACCAAGGCCCAGGGCTTAATCTCAGCCAGTACACTTTCACCTTTTATCAGCCATGACATAAACCGTTAAACATGTAATAACAGTTAAAGACATGTATGAGAAATGTCTTTGCAGCTTATATTTTGCTTTTTGGGCCAGAGACTTGGGCCTCATAATTGCTGCTTGCTATATATTGTTTTTTTAAATTGTGTTGTGTTTTTTTTTTTTTTACATTAATATTTAAAAGAACTGTACAATATGAACTGATGATTAATTTTCTGCTTCGTAGTGGGAATTACTACCATTCAGAGATGAGATGTGTCATTTTGAGGGTCGGACCTAAAATTGGTAAACATTAATAAATAATATTAAGTTTTCATATTATTATTTCCTTGTGTTTCTCAGTAACCTCAAATAATTCTCATTGTAAAAATTTTGTTTCATGAAAAGAAATTATTCAAAATTTGGCATCAACCCATATGCTGCTCCTCTCCGGGAAGAGCCCATAATATCCTGTATAGTAAATGTTTGATCTTTGATTTGTTCTTAATGTACTTAATTGTTGTCAAAATGTTTCTCTAATGTTATAATGTTTGGGGAAATAGATAACATAGCTAAGAGGAGATTTATTTACATAAATTTATCGTATAAATTATTTTTGATTGTAGTTATGAAACAGTGTCTGAAGAAAATAGTTTCTTTGCTGTAGATGTACTAAGACTCAATGTTTTGGAACCTAGGTGAGGCGAATGTGGTTTGCACTCAGACCACAATGATGATTGAAGCTGAAAGGTCCTTAGTCCACGGACTGGATGTAAATGCCTTAAGCCTCCTGGATTCAACATGCATGGTGTCCTCCAATGACACCCATGTGTTCGCCAGCACAGCCCTGGACAGCTGTGGAACAGTGCTTCAGGTGACTTTCTTCTGTACACCAACTTTTTAAATTTAATTTTTAATGTTGAATGCTACCTGCTAAATATGAAAAGGTAAATGGATAAATGTTAAATTCGAAATGTATTTAAATATATTTTTATCATTATTACAGGAGGGCAACGACAATGTGACCTTCATAAATAAAATTGTGAAGGCACAAAATCCAGGCGATATCATTACCAGGACAGACGATGTGGAGGTTGAGTTCTCGTGTAGCTACCGCAAAAAGGATATTGTATCTTCAGACTTCAAGGCACACAAACTGGCCACTTTGTTCATGGAGGAGGGCTTTGGCAAGTTCTCTTTCCAGTTTGAGTTCTTCCACAGTCACCATTATAATATAAGAGTGGACCCCAGTAGTTACCCTATAGAAGTAAGGCTGACAGAAATGATCTTCATGGAAATAAAATCAACATCATCCCTTCAAAACACCGTGCTCTTTGTGGAGTCCTGCAAAGCCACACCCGAAGACAACCCCAACCCCCAAATATTTTACAGCATCATCGACAATGGGTATATTATTTGTGACATAATAACTATAAATTTATTGGAAAAGTATTGTTTAGTATCAACAAAATGATTTCATGAGGTGCAACGCACATAACCCAGTAACATCAGTTGATGTGATTTCCTCAGCTGTGCCGTGGATAAAACTGTGCAAGAGTTTCCATCTCAGAGCAATGAATTCAGGTTTGGAATGCAAGCATTCAAATTCATCGGGGTGCATGATGAGGTAATATTCCAATGTTCTTGTCATAGGCTACACACTCATATTTTCATACAATAATCTTGAATGGAGAATGACAGATGAATTAATTTTCTTTCATGGGTGCAGGTGTACATCAGCTGCTCAGTCATGCTGTGCCTGGCTACAGATCCTAACACAAGGTGTGCTCAAGGGTGCATCAAACAAAAGGGTGTTGGTAAGAGATCTGTGGCTGGACAGACGGTCAGACACGACATCATGCAGGGCCCTATGCGCCTTAAGAGGAGCCCAGATGATGAAGGTAAATATCTGATGAGACTCTTTGCTGTAAATGACTCTGATTTGAATATCAGTGCTGTTTACAACCCTATTATGAAGTCTGGAACCATAAAAGCTTTAGAAATTCATTGAATGAGCAATGCAGACATTTACATACAGAACTATCTGTTACGACCCCGGAAAAGGACTGGACCCAATGCACGATTCGAACACAGGAATGCCAAAACTCAGTATTTTATTGCTTGATCAGGGTAGTCCTGAGCAAGGGGAGAAAGGCAAAAGGTGGTTACCGTTCCAAGCCAGAACTGGATTAGCAAGACAGACAGACAGAGCGCGTAGCTCTAATAAATTATGCTTCGACCAAAACTCCTGAAGCATAGGGAGAACACAGAATACAGACAGTCCAGGTATGAGGCTGCGGGGGAGCAGTGGGAGCAGGAGAGGCCAGGGAAGGAGATGGAGACGGACAACCAGTTTGGTGGAGCAGGGGATGAGCGGGAGCGGGAGCAGGGCGGAGCGGAGTGGCAGAAGAGGTGCAGGACAGTGGAGCGGGGTCCGGGCAGGATGCAGGCGTTGCAGCAGGGCACCGGCAGTAGCGGCACAGCAGCAGCAGGGCGGCAGCAGCGACAGCAGAGGCAGAAGCGACAGCACATCAACAGCAACCGCAACACTGGCAGTAGGCGGGCACCATCGCAGAGTGGAGGAACAGGAGCCCAGGCTGCATGCACACACGTCAGGTGGAAGGCAGGGAAACCGCAGCACAGGGATAACAAACAACTGCAGGCTGGCAGACTGAAGCAGACAAAGTTAGTATAGCGAGGCAGGAATAATTGAACAGCGGGAAATGCCGTTCCAGACAGGAGCAGACTTTGACTTTAGACGGACAGGTAATGCGGATAACGCCGGTACCGAACAAGACTTAGATTTACTGACTAGACTGGATACTAGGACTCAAGACAAGACCAGAGGCTTCAGACAACGAGCATTAACGAACTGGCACAGGACAGAGAACACCGGGTGACTAAATGCAAACATTAATTGGTATCAATTAGGTGCCGCGTGCGAATGTATGCGAGAGTGATTAATAGAGCGGAGAGTGTGGAATGCATGCAAAACGGGGAAATGGGATAGGCTGAGAGAAGTGAAGTGAAACAGTGACACAAAGGGGAAACCACGCCCAACCTGCAGCAAGGGGGAAACGGACTATGGAGAGACGAACACGAGACAGGGGGAAAGGGAAAACACAGGAAACAATAGGACGGGAGTGAGAACATCACACTATCTCAATTATGTGGCTGAGAGTGTTGGGCCCATGTAGCGAAGGCTGAGAAGATTAGCCTGTAGCGCCTGGGCCCCCTCCAGCATAACAGGGTGTATCGGCAATTAAAAATATAAAAAGTGTTAATATTATGTCTATGTACTGCTCAATAACATGTTCACTAGTAAAATATAAATGGAATAATCTAACAAGTAGCTTGTGCTTAGTCAATGGCTGAAGTAAAAAATGTTTTAAAAAAAAGAAAAGGATAGCTCAGTTGTGATTTTTCAAGGTTGACATTGTGCTCACCCAACTCTAAGTTGCTGAGATGGTTATCTTGGTGCATTCAGCCAAGTAACAGTAATTCTAGAATAGATGAGTGGTTTGCACTAAAACATATGATTTGAAGCCTCTGGGTAAACTCAACATTTATTCCGGGGCTTTTGGGCTTTTTTAAAAACATGACACGGTTTATGGTTTCCATTTCAGGTGCCCGTGGTGCCAGTGCTCCCAGTGTGAACATAAACCTGAATATCCTGGCTGAAACTCTCCTGGCTGCTGTTGCCCTTGTGTGCGGAGTTGTGTTCTACAAGATAAAGAAGTCAAGTGATGGTTACAAACGACTTCCCCTCTCTGAGACCTGAGGCAATGATCACAGAAATGCTCAGAATACGAAAGTTAGATTTTATATAACCCTGGAACACATTCTTTTACTAAGTACACAATTATCAAGATTTCCACATAAAGGCAATTGGAAACATTTCAAATTTTCACAAACTGTACCCCAGATCTTGACATAATTTTAGTCTTCCACGAAAATTATACAAATGTATATACACATCATTTGGAAACAATGTTTTGTGTACAAGGAAAAACTGTTTTTAATTAACAATTAATTATATCTTTACCAGCCAAATTCACAAGTAATGTTATACAGAGACTCAGTATCACTCTCGACTCTGCTAAGTAATAAAGTAAGCAAGTTTAAATATTTTTTTATATAAATAAAATCACGTAAGTTTATAAGTTGATGTCTGTGCTTATCGGCATCAGTATGGGCCAATATGGCCAGTCACATATCGGTTATTAATATCTGCCCCATATTGTGCATCTCTAGTTTACTAGTGCTCCAAGGTTACTTCACCCTGACATTTTAATGGAAACGTTGCTAATTATTATTATTGATTTAAATTGATTTAATTATAATTGATTTAGACACATATTGATTTAACTTTGATATACACCTTATCAGATAATGTGACAATGTGAAAAGTTATTTGATCTTTTCTAAGGTACTCTTTCTCTGTAGGAACCTAATGTATCAGATATATCATGAAATAAACTTAAGTAAATGCATTCTGGTCACGTGTCATTTCGCCTGCTAGTTGTCAAGTTCTTCACTCCATCTATAAACTCCAAAAACCACAATGTCTCCTCTCCTGTCTCTACATTCTGTCTCCACACAGAGCAGAGTATATATATATATATATATATATATATATATATATATATATATATATATACATATACATACACACACATACATATACACTGTATATACACAATAGTCAACTCAAGAATTATTGGTAACCTTTATGAAAATGAGCAAAAATGGCCGTAAAAAATTAACACATACAATTATTTGACACCCCAGGGCACCTAAAGAGAACACGGTACCGGGAAGTGAGAATCTTTGTAATCTTTGAGAGCCGTAAAGTCACGCGTCGGGTGCCGGGATGTTTACTGGGACCATCTGGCCTCAGGTTTACGGTGTCCGAGAATGTCCTAGGATTTTATGATCCTGGGAGAGACTCTGATCTGTTTGAAACTCCCGCGCACGGACAATGCAAGACTGCCCCCACCTGACGTCACTGAGGCAGGCCACATCCCTTTCATTCAAATAATGTCCACACAGCATGGTATAACAGTACAGACTGCTTTGGTCTTCAAAAAGCCTAAAAACCTTAAAATGTGATGAATATTTATGCTACATTGTACAGTATATACTGGAAATAGTCCTGACACTGGAACATACATTGTACACTCTTTTTCCAGAGGAATAAGTATATATTGTTCAGTTTCTGAGTGTTACATGAGTAAATACACACAGTTAATGTACCTGACTGAACAGGGGAAACTAGGGTATAATGTAATGTTCTCAACAGGAATCCTGGGACTGTTTGTGGCATTAATATTAATCACATTTGAAAACTATGCAGAGATGGGATTCTCATGACAACACGAACGTAGACCTATTCATGTTTGATATCGTTTTGATGGTGTCGGTGTGTGTGGTGCAATGGCCTATATTTCCTAAATGGTCAACATGGAGGAAATATATATTTCATAACTCAGGAGTAAACTGCCGCTGTGGAATTATACCACAGGAAACTCTTTCTGCCAAACCCCCCATGGAGGGGGGACGAAAAGTTCAATATTAGCCTTTTGGCCAGTTTATGGTTTTACGATCATCCACAGCCAGATCAAACATAGAATTTGGGCATATAATCAAAGGAAGCAAAGAACTGGGGGAAGCTGTAGCCAGACTCTCCCGCACATCTCACTTTGTGTCTTGTGTGTAGCGATTGCCAGGTATGACTTAGTATTTTACTCTATACTCTATTTTGAATATGTTGTGTTGTAACTTGTAACCATAATTTATTATTTTAAAGTAAAGAACCTACCTGGTAAACTGTTAAACTTGATTTGTGTGGTTTCTCTGAAAAGACCTTCTATCTCTGTTAACACGGTAATGAGTTGATTAATTTCCTCAGTCTGGGTTACCCCCTCTGCTGATCTAGGGAGATTGACTAGTTAAGCTTAAGGTATCACGGAGTATTGCACCCGTAGAACTATGTCTTAAGTTAGATCATCTCCGCATGACGTTTATACATGTTGAGAACGGGGGATGCCAATATTATCTTCTCGGGTCCCTGAGCCTTTTTGGATAGGCTATACCTTATGAAGTGGCCTCTTCCGCAACCTCTGAGATAAATGCAGACATCTAGTCAGCCGTGAGAGGTGTACATAAACGGCCGTATGTAGCACCCGGTGGAACCGGCGCATCCAGTTCAGAGAACAGGTTCAAGAGTATGAGAGTACTTTAACAAATCAACTATAAATTCTACATTGCAATTAGATACTAATAATTAAATTGGAGTCAGATACATACGAGTATAGAATCAGCATTGGTAATAAGGGGGGTATCGCTCCTTTATATCTACAATTCAAAACCCCTAATTCCGCCCAAAACGCAAAACAAACCGATCACATGGTTCTACAGCACCCGAGGCCTCGTTTGTCATCGATCACGTGCTTCTCTGAAAGTGACACAAGCTTCGGTGCGAGGCTTCTGTAGAAACTGCCCTACGTACTCGACACACAGCTCGGAGCTTCGGTATCATCCGTAACATCACTAGTTGTAGCTGGTTGTAGCTGGTTGTAGCCATACAACAAAGGATGGAGTAAGCCTCCATTTGTGTCCCAAAGACGCAAATCTTCGCAAATTATGGACGACAAAAGTGAAGCTGACCAGGGGTAGGTGGAAGGCCCGAGCAATTCAAGTGTAGTGTGCAGTGCACACTTCGAAGACGGCCTGTATTCCCAGTTTGCAATGAAAAAATTTAAGCGCCTAAAGCCTGATGCCATTACAGTGCTGATAAACAGCAAAGTTCAGACTGGTGCTCCTGGTGATGAGATGGCTAGGAAGAAAACTGGTACAACAGCTGCTGAAAAGCAGAACAAAATGAGGGTAAGTCCTATTGTTTTAACTACGTAGGCCCCAGTTGTGGCTTAGGGCTGTTAGGCTGATACGGTACGCTACAGACAACTCGCTCGAAGGCGTCGTTTAATCACCCTTTCCCACAATTTAACATCACTTTCTGACGATGCAGACACGGGCATAGGCGGAGGGTGAACCAACAACATTTGTAGCATTCATTTCACCGTAAATGCAGTTTTTTGAGTACAAGAGCCCATGTAGTCTTTGGTTGTAAAGTAGTCGTGTATCCGGAGAAATAAAACCATCCATCAAAATGACAAGTAACAAGTCTATAACGTAATTCTGTGCGAGATTTTCTAAAACAAATTTTTTGTGTTTTTTTGTTTTGTTTTTTTACCATGATATGTTGATAAAAGACGGTATCTATGACAAAATATAGTCATTAAAAAAATAAAAAATAAGTTCACCAAAATAAGAAAATATTCTAATGGTCTGTGTCTCTTAGCCTTGCAACTGTATGCTACACTAAACTGTGGTTAACGTTATTATAGCAGCACCTATTGGTAAAAGTTGGTACCTAGGAATGTTAGGTTCTAGGTTTGGTTCGGATTTGTGTAACATTCGCCTTTCCACTGGTTGAATGGAAGAAGGTTTAAAAAACCCAGTTAGCTTGGGAATTTTTTTAAACAACTCTTGTTCCCAAATTTTTTTTTTCTTTTTTCGTTTTTGTGATCCGCTGGCGTGCTTTCGTAATTCCGACATTTTAGCTTCTGACAATAACAAGCAAAATCAGCACATGTAAGTAGCTACGTATAGCCACCAAAGACGTAGCCTAAATATGACTTTGCAAACCCATTGCACGAATCTGACCAAACTACCGGTAGCCTGTATATGTTTTTTGCTTTTTATTAATAAATGAATGAATGAATTAATAAATAAAATGAATCTGACCAGACAATTAACAACAAAAACATTATTTCAAGTGAATTATCTCACTGGCAAATTACAACATTATATTCTGGCCAATCGAGGGGTTTCAGCCCATGTAAGCCTGTGCATTAAAGCACCCCTGACGATCACATTTTCACGTCATATTGATAGGCTAATTATTTAAGCGAATATAGCCTATGCGTGATTTGTTTTTTTTCTATCGGCATGGCAGCCAACACACACATAATTTATAACATTTTAATTGACATTAACAGAGTGTGACAGTGTGTCCAGAAATGCTCCGTGAGTCCGTGATGATTCTTCAGCTTGACTGCCGCTTTACTGACGGGACAACGCGTTGATAATTTATGGAACGCCGTTTGGGCCAAAACCTGTATTTCGACGTCCGCGTTAAGACGTCAAACTTGTTCGTGTTAAGACGTCAAATTTGTTCGTCTTAAGACGACAGAAAATACCGTGTTAACACGTCCATTTTGAACGTCTTAAGGCGTTTAAAATTGGGTGCTACCACTTCATCAGTTTCTGAGGGGAAACCCTTCATACAATCATTACAAGAGAGAAAACAATTCCCCACTCAACCTACATTGTATGAATTGAGGTTAAGACATAATATTGATTGAATTGGGCTTAAGAAATAATATTGATTTACGGTGACATTATTAACATCTGCATTTTTTGTAGGCTACTGGTTATTGAGAAAAACTGTAGCTTGTATACAATATCATAGCTACTTCACATATTCATCTAATGTGGTGTGTTCGCCTAAGTGCCCACTAGATGGCGGTATTAGAGCACAAATGGCAACCTGTTGAATTTTGAGTAGATTGGGGGAAAATAAATAATTTGGTGTTCTGCAAGCCATTGATTTCGATGTAAACTGGTTAAGATTCTTTCTGATTAATGGCGAAATTGTTAGTGCAGCCAAGGGGTATTTTTTTATGTAATGGTGGTGTGAATTATATTTTACATTGGGCTATTATGTTACATTGTGGCTATAAATGTTCAAATCCCCACTTTGACCACCTGTTGTGATTTTATTCATTAAAGCAGGCTATTATTGGACAAAGTTTCACTGTCGCCATGATTCCTTCCTTTCCCATGGCCTAAATACATAAGGGTGATAACCTAGTTAGCCTACTATTTTTCTGTTTTCCTTCAGTAATTGTACCTATAATTAGGCTATAACACAGTTTTTTCTTTAGACAACGTGTGCATTACACACACATTTGAGTATTTTTGTTGTATTCCTTAAATTTAAATCTAAAATAGAAACTTTCCATAATTTGTGGATACTAATCCCTTTGTTGAATATTGGTAACAATCGCATTCGTTTAGGCTATCGGCTATCATCTTTTCCTGTTGTGGTGAATAAATAGCATGAGCTGTCCAGATTATTGAAATAATTTGATTCAAAACACTCGTTTTTTTCGCTCAACTCCGCTCACACGCTCTGGTGGCTATGCAAATAAAGTTTGAGCATAATATTTTTTTAACTCAAAATCACTCTTTAATGAATGCGGAGGAGACCATTCATCATTAATTTACAACCTCCCTAAATGCATATCTGTCTGCAAGGTGCAGGTATTAAGAATACACTCCATGCTGTATGGTTGGTGTCTGCACTCATCCCCGTTCCCCAGTAGAGGTGCGCAACTTTCTCCCTTTAATTACCCAGATAGCAATTATCATAATGCCACTTGTTATTACAGTGTCCAGTATATTTGTATAGATATTGTCAATTAGTGTGGCACTATGTTTAGTGATTCTGCTTGGCTGGGTGATTAGTGGTCACATTCCGCACGCATACATTGTGTTAACAAAGTCCTCAATCAACTTGTTATCGTTAGGATTTAAAATGTCTACGTTAAAATCACCACATATGAAAACATTTTTCTGATTCATTTTTGCTAATATTTCTCCCAATCAATTGCTGAATAAGTCTATTTTTGCACTGGGAGCTCTGTAAACGTTGCATATAACAGTTTTTTTACCTTTCGGCATTGAAAATTCAATTGTTACACACCATTACATTTTCAACGACAATTGACATGCTTTCCAGTATCTCAAAATTTATGCTCTCATCAATAAACAGGGCAACCCCTCCACCCGATTTGTTAATTCTGCTCTTACACACAAAATTATACCCTTCTAGGTGGAAGTCCATGCATTTCTCATCGTTAATCCAAGTTTCCGACACTGCAATGATGTTGAATGGTTTCGCAAATGTACATAGATACTCCTGTATCTGTTCAAAGTTGGCGTATAGACTCCTGCTATTGAAGTGGATTATTGACAGCTTTCCATCCATGCTAATGTTATCGTTGAACTGGTCTTCCAAGTAATATCCACATTTGTTTATTCCATTATAATAAAAGTGTCTGTCTGGATCAACTTCTTCATTCGGGTCTTTTGATCTTAGGTTCTGGTTAGATGTTATACTCACGTTTTCATAATCAGCAATTATATCCATCAATTCAGTCATTTTAATCCTTGAAGCTTTACTTTTTGGTTGAACTGAGTTCATGGCGTTTTCACGTACCTTACTGTTCAAATTTCTCCAGCTCCTCCAACGCCCTGATCAGCACCGGTCTGGTATTTTCTGGAGATGACCCATTTGGTTTGATATAAACTTTACAATTCGCCGTCCAGGTGTTCTGTAATTTATTCCCTTTCTTCAATTGACGAGCTTTCCAAGCGATGGTAGCGTTTACTTTGCTGAGATTTTCATTGATAAACACGTTAGATCCTTTCAGATTTTTACCCTGCTTCAGCAGAGCAACTTTGTATTTCCTGCTTATGAATCTCAGCACCACGGCGCGGGTTTCGTTGTCACGGCCTCCGTTAGTTTTTTTCTTGGGAAGCAGATAGCAAGAATCCACATTGGTGAGATCCATGTCGATGTTTTTGGAGTTTAGAAACTCCTTCACCTGCATTTCCACAGATTGGATGTCTGCCTCGTCTGTCTCTTCTTGGACCCCCATCGCCCTGGCATAGTTCCTGGGTTTGATCCTGAGACCTGTGATAATCACATCATTAAGCTTCCCTTGCTGTTCAAGCTCCTCCACTCTGATGGTTAGAGATTTTATCCGCTGGTCTTTCTTGACATTTTCCTCTTTGAGTTTTCGGAACTCCTTCATTAAGTCGTTCAGTTGGACCTTGATACCTTCCAGGCTTTCCATAATTACTGACAAGTCCGGTGGATTGACTGGATTTGACTGATTCGTTTTAACTGTCTTGTCTGTCTTGCCCATTTTCTATTTTCAGTGGTTTTTAAGGATTTGTTATATGGTTTTCTATATTGTTTCGTTGAGCTTATCATTTAGTTCTCACCCCCCCCCCCCCCCCCCCCACAGTTCCCGCTGCAGCTGTTGCCTTGAGCTGTTGCTCCTTCAGCTCCCAGACTCCTAGGAGTTTTGGTCCAAACGGCCTTCCATAATAATCGCCAACTAACCAACTAACGTTAGTACGTAACCATGCAGCAATCGGCTACACGCTGCCTACCGGCTTACTTGTAGTTACCTCCTCCGCAGTAGGCAGTAGCCTAATGGATTGAGTGAGCTAACTCGACCTCAAATCCTCTATCGCTAGCATTTGTATTTATATTTAATAGCCTACATTATTTTAATTGTCTTCCCCAGCCTTACACACCCTCCGCCTATGGACATGGGTCTAAACTAGGTCAATTTGGCTGCGGATACTTGGGGACTCAACTCACCATATGTTTATTATCTAGATCACCGCCAATATTCGGAATTAGTTTTGCTGAGTTTTTTATTTGGTTCTGCTGTATGGGATGAAATGCAAATGTCCAAAAATTAAGCAAAATAGCGCATAAACAGTGGTTGTGTGTGGAAAATAGCGCATAAACAGTGGTTGTGTGTGTTTTTTTTTCCTGCCTTCTTTCTCTTTTTTTCCACTTTTGCGTAGTTATGCCTTAGAAAAAAAGGTTTTTAATTGTGGATTGTGGTTTTTAACTACTGGATTGTGATCAGAGGATTCTGAATCAGAAAATAGATCACTCCCAGATCCCTCAGATGAGTCATTAACGTAATCATCTGCCATATTTCGTGTCGAGTAGAATATTTGTGTGTGCAGATATGGCGGTCGATCGGACACAGCTAGACGTTCGTTCTTGAGATGACGTCACAGGGATTACTACTCGAGTCAGGCTTTTTTCCAGAATTTTTCCAATAGAGTCTGGCTGCAGACATCCACCGTTAAGTCCCACGTCCACCGCCAGGCCCCTCGGGGCCTGAGTATGGACCTGGAAGTTGCGTCATGTGCCCTGGCGTCACTTCCGACCACATGCATGGACCTTTTCGTTATTTCCCCATTCTGTTTGCGAACACAACAGATGAGCCGGACACATCACCTTTTGTCGATGCAAATTTGTTCTGTTCGTAATAAATGGATTTCAACGAGCCGACAACTCCCACCAAGGTAAATGATGCCAATGTTATGTTGAAACCAATAATGTTAACGTTAAGCAGCAGACAACAACTTAATACTAGGAGTTGGCTAGCTAGCTCACGTTAGCAAATTAACACTAATGTGACCAACTTGTATGTTGTTTTTTCCATTGCTGTTTATTTGTAGCGCAGCAAACGTTTGCAATCGTGATAAGTCATGAATCATAATGTTTGTGTAACGTAACTAGCTAACGTAAGCTAACGTTAAGTAGTAACTAGCTTTCTAACCATTAGTGTTTGTCCAATGGCAGTTAAGTAACGACATACTTTATATATTGTTTGTTTTACAAACAGTTTTATGTGTGTTGCTAATGTAACGTTAACGTTATGTATGTAACCGATAGCCAACATGTAATGTTATTATTGGCAATCATTATTTGTACGAACGTGTTAAGTTATTGTACTTATTCTATGTTTTTTTTTTTTACAGATGCATCATTCCATTCTACAGGGAAATTCAAATTTACAACTTGACAGATGCACAACCTGCTGCAAATTGTATCACTGTCCACTTTAACAAAAGAATAGCTGATCCCTTCTCTGGTCTGGCTTCCCTGTAATAATGTACACGTGTTATATTTACTGTGTATTACTGGAGTGTAACGATTGAAGAAGAAATTTCCCATTGTGGGATCAATAAAGTACTACTACATCCTCAGTGCTTTCAACATGATTCAACCACACCTACTAGCAGTCACTGCAAGTCTACACTACAGCTTCATCGACATTATTGATGTATCCAACTATGGAGTCGTCACAGTTCCAAACTTAATTTACAAACTCAGTAGTGATCTAAGGGTTTATATGTATATTATGAACCTTGCTAGATTTTTGAAAATGTTATTTTGAGGTCTAATAGGCATCTCAATACAAGCCAGCAGACTGTTCCCAATGTTGAACTCTTTGTCCATACCATTAAACACTGTGCAACACTAAATACAAATGATTGTGCAGCACTGTACAATTTCTGACAGAAGGCATGTTTTAAGCATTGCAGAACCATGGACAGATTCCATGACCTTATGCAAGGTTTATTTGTGCTGAGGTGTATGTGTGATATAGGAATAGGGAATATGGCTAACATTTTCTTCATCACTTTATATGATAGTCTACCAGGGAACTTTAAAAGTACAAATAACCCAAAATGATGGAATGACAGAAGAACAGATTAGGCAGCCATAGACTTTAGCAACCACACAAATAATTTGTAAAATTCTTTATTTAATTTTTTTTGGAATATCAATAGTCTAATAAGAAAATAAAGGGAAAAAAGGACAACCAATAAGAACTTACACGACACACTGAACACCCATGCAATCTAAAACTATATATATATTTATGTATACTATGTAACACAAGTAGTCCTTACTAGTAGTCCTTACAGGCTGTAAGGGAAGAAGACAGAAAATTATGTAACGCCTGTGGTCCACAATTTCAATTAAGAATCGCTCCATATCCTGCTGGTTACTGAAAATAAAAACAAATGGTCCCACAATCTCGTTGTGCTCTGCTTCCCCAACCACGTCAGCGAGCCGGGTGTATGCAATGAGGGCCTTGGCCACCTCGCTCTCCTCCATTCCCAGGACACGGGGCAGCTGGAAAACACTTTTGGACTGTCTTGCATGAAAGTGTCCACTAACTTACAAATGAACCATAATGCATCTTGTTGACAGTACGAATATCTTACACCATCTAATTGTTTAAATGGTGAAGAATTGCTTTGTATTTCTCAATGACACTTCTGTTCGTTGCCGGTACTTGCAATTACGTTCAAGAAATAAGAGGGTCTTGAATCGGTTCTGTGATGAAAGACAGTAGCTATAACTTCTTTATTAGCATGATGTTTATGTCAGCTTCTAGTCTAACATTACTTACACTCCAAACCGGCCCAGCATTTATACACAGAAAACAGGAAATGTCATGTAGGTGATAACAAAAGGTAGGCTAGACAGGGAAGTCTTGTGGCTATGTTACTTCACTCCTATCTCTGGTTCTTCTTCCTAGTTTCCTGTCTCAGGGCTTAGATCAATAACTTTATTTCACACGTTATTCTACCAGGCTGGGATTCCCAGGAAACTCGGGGGGGCATTCATGCAGGTGACAATGAGTACTTAACAATGCGGGAGGGGGAGGAAATTAACATAGCTCATTTCCCAGGCCGTTCAGCACCTAAGTCTCCAATATGTTGGGGCATACAGATTCTACTTCAAACTGAAACATGTTGCTAAACACACTTTGAAATTACTAAAATCTAACAATTGTTTAAACAAACATACATTTGAAAGTCAGTGCATGTTTTAGATGGAAATATACATGAGACTTTAATCGATTAAGTTTTGTGGGTTTGAAGGTCAGGCAAAGTGGACAGTGATATAAATTGCAGCAGGTTGTGCATCTGTCAAGTTCTAAATTTGAATTGCCCTGGAGAATGGAATGATGCATCTGTAAAAAAGAAAAAAACATAACAGAATAAGTACAATAACATTTAAAATGGCTCTATTTAATACAGTACAATAACTTAATATGTTCGTACAAATAATGATTGCCAAACGTTAAAAGACCGACTTGAGAACAGAGCTGGCATCTAACTACAGTAGGCGGCTAACGTTACATACATAACATTAACGTTACATTAGCAACACACATAAAACTGATATTAATTTTAGTGCTAATGTTTGTAAAACAAACAATATATAAAGTATGTCCTTACTTAACTGCCATTAGACAAACACTAATGGCTAGAAAGCTAGCTACTACTTAACGTTAGCTTACGTTAGCTAGTTACGTTACACAAACATTATGATTCATGACTTATCACGATTGCAAACGTTTGGTGCGCTACAAATAAACATAGCAATGGAAAAAACAACATAAAAGTTAGTAACATTAGTGCTAATTTGCTAACGTGAGCTAGCTAGCCAACTCCTAGTATTAAGTTGTTGTCTGCTGCTTAACGTTAACGTCATTGGTTCCAACAGTACATTGGCATCATTTACCTTGTTGGCAGATGTCGGCTCGTTGAAATCCACTTATTAGAAAAAAGAACAAACTTGCTTGGACAAATGAAGACACGTCCGGCTCGTTTAGTGTGTTCTGCAAACAAAATGGAGAAGTAACGAAAAGGTCCATGCACGTAGTCGGAAGTGACGCCAGGGCACATGACGCAACTTCCAGGTCCATGCTCAGGCCCCGAGGGGCCTGGCGGTGGACGTGGGGCTTAACGGTGGATGTCTGCAGCCAGACTCTTCTCGAATTTTTAGGGGCGTTCCCATCCAAGATGATTTTTTCAATATAACTTGTTAGGAAATTTCCATAACTGAAAATCATTGACAGATTTGGATTTACCATACAAAACTCCCTTAGAACGCATACATTCCATTATTTAAAGATTTTATGTGGCAGTGGTCCTTTAAGTGAACTTATTGCTGTTTCCTGTATTCAGTGATTTATTAGCTAAATATCCTAAATTATGTAAATGGTTGGATTTTTGTTACAATCTACATGTTTTGTTTTGAATTAAATACAATGTTGTTATTAGTGATTATGCTAATACGGGCATGCCAATGAGGCTAGAAATGTTTTTTTATATTTTATATGTACTATGTAGTACATTACCATTAAAATAAACTTACTCTTGGAAGTCTCTGACGATTTTTGATATTCTTCTTTATTTTACCTGATAATGAGCTAATTATGCTAATTACGCAAATTGCCCAACATGCAACTCTTAGCAACCTAGTTGAATTTCATCCATATAGATGACAGTTATTTCAATCATAAAAGTTCATAGGAAGCACCATTACTGGGTCCAAGAAATTTCCAGTAGCAAATCTGCTTCCATGTCAAAAAGATCTTTGGGAGGGTTGCATGAAAAAGCCCTTACTGTGAGCGACCCATAAGTACTGAAATATCTGATGTTCACTGGCGTCATTGGAACTACAATTGGAATGGTGTGTTGTGGTCAGTTGACATTTTGGACATCCATAACATCAGCAAGATTTGCAGTGGAGCCCATAGCATGCATTGGGCGAGAGGCAGGAATACCCCTGGACATGTCCTCAATCGATCGAAAGGGCACACACACCATCCATTACATTACATTACATTACAGGCATTTAGCAGACGCTGTTATCCAGAGCGACTTACACAACTTCTTATTACGTTTATCCATTCATACAGCTGGATATATACTGAAGCGATTCAGGTTAACCATATCTGTTTGGTGACAAAAGACGACTGCGTGCAAGGAAAAGCACCTGGTACCACCAGAAAATATGGTGGTGGATCATTGATGCTTTGGGGCTGTTTTGCTGCCAGCGGTACAGGGGCCCTTGGTAAGATCGATAGCATAATGAATTTCACTAAGTGCCAGGATATTTTATTTCTAAACCTGGTTGCCTCTTCCAGGAAGTTGAGACTTTCAACAAGACAATGACCCCTAGTATACAGTGCATCCGGAAAGTATTCACAGCGCTTCACTTTTTCCACATTTTGTTCTGTTACAGCCTTATTCCAAAATTGATTAAATTCATTTTTTCCCTCAAAATTCTACACACAACACCCCATAATGACAATGTGAAAAAAGTTTTTTTGAGATTTTTGCAAATTTATTAAAAATAAAAAAATGAAATTTCTCATTTACATAAGTATTCATACCCTTTGCTTTAACGTATTTTTAAAGTATCATATTTCATATTTGGTCGCATATCCTTTACATGCTGTTACTTCCTGAAGTCTGTGACCATCAACATCAAAAAACTGTCGATATCTTATTTTCAGGTACTGTTACAAGCGATACTATAACCTCTCTGCATTTGAATGGATCTCTATGGAAATTGGGGGGTGAGACTAGATTCAGCTGTAAATTACACTGGTACAGTATGGAACACATGGCTGGCTAAATGGCTGTAAGTTATCAAGGGTCTGAGCTATCAAACAAGCCCCAAACCATCACTCTGTTGCCAGATATGGAGTAGATGTGGATGGATCACTGCAAGGGTTATTTCTCCGGACTCATTTTCCTATAGAACTCTATGGGGGAAAAAGTCAGGAGAAACAACCCTTAAAGTTTTTGTTTCCCTAGTTTTTTGCCTGTTGTTGTTTTGTTTTGTCTTCAGTCTGTTTTGTTTTCTTTGTGTTCCTCCTATGCCTCCCCGGTTTGGACCCCTGCCTGTGTTCTCGCGACCCTGTTTTTTGGATTCTGCTTTTGTACCTTTGCTGTGCCTTCCCGGTTACGACCCCTGCCTGTTCCTTGACCATTCTTTGGACTGTGATTTGTTTCGTTGCCTGTGTCCCCAGTTTTTGACCCTGCCTGTCTCACTACGGATTGCTGCCTTGCCCTCATTAAACTTCGTTTTTTTGTACTTCTGCCTGCGTTTGGGTCCTTCCCCCCCACCTGCTCCTAGAATCAAGTATTTAGCCAAGCCATGGTATAAGCGCAATAATGACCTCGGAGCCGGGCATTACAGTCTCTCTCTCTCTCATCACAAGTGAAACCCTTAAAAATCGAATCCCTTTTTATTTTTCCAACACGAGTGTGATTTACAGTGCCCTCCGGAACTGGTTGAACCCGGTTTGTCAGCATGATCCTGCACTCTCTCTGAGCAATGGTATCATAATAAGACTATATAATTATCTCGTATTGAAGAGCATAAAAAACATTCGATAAACAATGAAGAGAATTTTATCATGAGTTTAAACCTAAATGGCCAGTTTAATAGCAATTTAAAATATTAGATCTGGTTGTGTATATGCTTACTTACATCAGTAATAACACCTGTCTTATGTTGTGTTTATAATTGTTATACCATGGCTTGGCTAAATACTCGATTCTGATTGGCTGGAGGGTGGGCATTTAGTAAGCAATAATGACCGAGGAGCCGGGCATTACACAGTTTAAATGCCGGACGCGGAGGTAGTAAATTGCCCGAGGCGCAGCCGACTTAAACTGTGTAATGCCCGGCTCCGAGGTCATTATTGCGCTTATACCATGGTTACCAACAATTATTATATATAGTCACATTTATATTTATTGATTTTTACCGACTTTATCAGCTGAAATTTAAATATCCTTCCGGGGCCATTTTGGCATGTAGTTTGCCGTTGTCATGCAAAACTGCTCGTTGATAGTTCTATTTGAACAGAAAACATCTCGTTGCTGCTTCTATTTCTCGTTACTAGTTCTATTTTGTCCGTAGTTATGCAAAAACCTCTCGTTGGTAGTTCTGAAAACAATTGATTCTATATGGAAGCAAATAGTTCCTTCTCAACTTTATACCATAAAATTAGCACCAATTTTGGTTATTTTTCTCATTAGTTAGATAATTTAAGAAAATTGCATGAAACCGCAACTCAATTTACCTCCCTCTCTCCGTCTTGCTTTTTAAAAATGCTTTGGTCACGCAGCCTATTTTAAACAGCCCACGGCTAAGGAAATTGCATTTCACGATCTGCATCATGAGATGGGAACATCTGAAAAAAATAGCCTACTGTAGATACAGTTTGTTACTGTTAGATGTAACTTGTCATATCTAAGACATTTCGCTGGATAAAATGTTTTTTTAATATACAGATTAACGTGCTTTGTGAAGTAACTTGTTCGCATTCGCAACCAGCGTTGCTCACGTCAGCGTTACATTACATTAGGTAGGCCTAAGCCCTACTATGTTACGTCCATGTTACGTCCACCTAACCTGTCTTATCACCCCCTACCATGTGTCTAACCCCCATTCCTCTGTGCTCCATGCCTCGCTCCTGGAGGCCTAACCACCGCAGACGCTGTCCGGCTAACCTGGTCTACCCACCGCTGTCCTCTCATAAGGAACTCTCAGTGGTGGGTGGACTATGGAACTGCCGGTCAGCCGTCCAGAAAGCTGACTTCATCACTGCATATGCCAAGTTGAAGTCCCTCCACTTCCTGGCTCTCACTGAGACCTGGATCACTCCAGATAACACAGCCACTCCAGCTGCTCTGTCTGCTGGCTACTCCTTCTCCCACACCCCCAGGGCCTCAGGCAGAGGCGGGGGTACTGGTTTGCTCATTTCCACGTCCTGGAAATTCTCTATTCCCACTGTACCCTGCCTGAATATCTCCTCCTTTGAGTTTCATGCAGTCACTGTAACTCGCCCATCTGCACTTAACATTGTTGTTCTCTATCGCCCCCCAGGTCCGCTCGGCGCTTTCCTGGATGAACTGGACACACTCCTGAGCTCCTTCCCTGAGGATGGTACCCCAGTAATCCTACTGGGAGACTTCAACCTCCAACCAGACAGCGCCCAGCTATCCAGTGTCACCTCACTCCTCCAGTCCTTTGCCCTCACTCAGTCCCCATCACCTGCCACCCACAATGGTGGTAACCAACTGGACCTTGTACTCACCAGGAGTTGCGCCACATCTGAACTCACGGTGACCCCCCTCCACGTATCGGACCATTTCTTTATCTCATTTTCTCTCTCCTGCCCACTCTCCCTCAAATCCGCTAACAACCCACCCGCTGTTATGTTCAGGAGAAATCTCCGCACCCTCTCTCACACCTCTCTCACTACTTCTGCTCTCTCTGCACTTCCTCCTCCTGCTACCTTTGCCAAAATGCCCATTGATGTCGCCACCTCTGTGTTTAACTCATGCCTCTCTCAGTCTCTCAACAAACTATGCCCTCTTGTCTCCAAACCAGCCCGACTATCACCCCCTTCCCCGTGGCTGACGGATTCTCTCAGATCCAGCAGAACCATGCTACGAGCCGCTGAGAGAAAGTGGAGGAAATCCAGATCCCCAGATGACCTGGCCTCCTACCACACTCTGCTGGCAGCCTTCACAGCTGCAACTACATCAGCTAAAACTTCATTTTTCCAGTCGAAAATTGATACATGTATATCTAACCCACGTAAACTCTTTTCCACCTTCTCCTCCCTGCTCACCCCCCCTCCACCCCCTTCACCCTCCTCCCTCTCTGCAGATGACTTCCTGACCCACTTTGAGGGGAAGGTGGCTGCAATCCGGAACTCCTTCACGCATCCGGTGACACCCCACATCCCCCATACTGAACCCATCGCTACACTGTCGTCCTTCAAGACTCTGAAGGACTCCGATGTGCTCGAGCTGGTGACGCGCCAGCGCGCAACCACCTGTCCACTAGACCCCATACCTTCAGCAGTCCTCCAGTCTATATCTGCTGAGCTCCTTCCATATCTGTCCTCCGTTATTAACACCTCCCTAATCTGTGGCCATGTTCCTGCTGCCTTTAAAACTGCCCGTGTAACCCCACTCCTTAAAAAACCTAGCTTAGATCCCGCTGATGTCAGGAACTACCGTCCTGTATCTCTCTTGCCCTTCCTGTCCAAAACACTTGAACGTGCTGTCCTTAACCAACTGTCTGTTTTTCTCCACCAGAACAACCTGCTTGACCCGCATCAGTCTGGCTTCAGAACCGGCCATTCCACCGAAACTGCTCTCCTGGCTGTGACTGAGGCACTCGCCACTGCTAGAGCCTCCTCCCTCTCCTCTGTTCTGATTCTCCTTGACCTGTCTGCGGCATTCGACACGGTCAACCACAAACTCCTGATCTCCACACTCGCTGAGATGGGCATTTCTGGAACTGCCCTCTCTTGGTTTGTATCGTACCTCACTGATAGATCCTACCAAGTCTCCTGGAAGGGTTCCGTCTCTGCTCCCCGTCCCCTGTCTACAGGAGTCCCGCAGGGATCTGTACTGGGTCCTCTGCTGTTCTCTATGTATACTAAGTCTCTTGGCTCAGTAATCCATTCACATGGCTTCTCATACCATAGCTATGCTGACGATACTCAACTCTTCCTCTCTTTCCCTCCCTCTACCCCACAGGTTAAGGAGAGGATATCTGCTTGTCTGACTGACATCTCTGAGTGGATGGCTACCCATCACCTGAAGCTCAACCTTGACAAGACAGAGCTCCTCTTCATGCCGTACAAGACCTCCCCACTACATGACCTCTCCATCACCGTTGATGGGACCGTGGTGGCTGCCTCCCGCTCTGCAAGGAACCTGGGGGTGGTCCTGGACGACCGGCTGGACTTCAAAGAGCACATCAGGGCGACGGCACGGTCCTGCAGGTTCCTCCTGTACAACATCAGGAGGATTCGACCATACCTGACCACCTACTCCACCCAGCTTCTTGTCCAGACCATGGTCACCTCACGCCTGGACTACTGCAACTCCCTGCTCGCAAGCCTACCGGCCTGCGCCATTCTGCCTCTTCAACTCATCCAGAATGCAGCTGCCCGGCTTGTGTTCAACCTCCCGAAATTTTCCCACGTAACCCCCCTGCTGAGGTCTCTCCACTGGCTGCCAGTTGCAGCCAGGATCAGGTTCAAAGTTCTGACCCTGGCCTACACTGCAGCAAATAGGACAGGCCCCGCCTACCTGCAGGACTTAATCCAGAACTATGTTCCTGCTCGACCACTTCGCTCTTCTACAGCAGGGCGACTGGCACTTCCCCCCCTCCGTGTCAAAGGCTCTCGCTTGTCCCGACTGCGGAGTTTTTCCACATTAACACCTCAGTGGTGGAATGAACTTCCCATTCCCCTACGTTCTACTCCAACCCTGCCTGCATTCCGTCGAGGCCTGAAGACACACCTCTTCAGACTCCACCTTGACTGATATCCTCACCTAGGAATATCAGTTCCCTGTTCCCTGTGTTTTCCTGTCTGTTTATTATAGTTTATAATAGTATTTGGAATGGTTTATAATAGCAGTTTATAATGGTATTTGGAATGATTTATAATAGTATAGTTTATAATAGTATTTGGAATGGTTTATAATAGTATAGTTTATAATAGTATTTGGAATGAAAGTGTGGTGTTGCTGATTTGCCCACAGCTTACTGTGAACTACAGTCAACGTTCATTGCTAGGGATAGCTGCTACATTATGCAAAGGATGTGCCTTGCCTTGTCTGTTCTGTAATGATGATGATGTCTCTGTACGCACTTACTGTACGTCGCTTTGGATAAAAGCGTCTGCTAAATAAATGTAATGTAATGTAATGTAATGTAATGTTCATATTTCCAAACTGAATAAATACTGCACCTCTAACCACAAAACTTCTTTGCTAGATTAAAGTTGTTGTAACTAAGATATCTGGCAAAGACAAACTTTTCAAATCAGCGGATTTAGCGTTATTTGCCGGCTTTATTAATCAGCTGTTGGTGTTGCTATGGATACCATTCATTAAAGTGTCGACTCTAATGGCGCTGGCAGCAGATAACGTAGACGGCGTATTAATTTAGAACGGTGATCAAAATGTTGCCGGTGCTACTTCATTGCCGGGCGGTTTAACGAAATAAATGCCCACCCTCCAGCCAATCAGAATCGAGTATTTAGCCAAGCCATGGTATAAATTCGTTAAACCGCCCGGCTATGAAGTAGCGCTGGCAACATTTTAATCACCGTTCTAAATTATAAGAACGCCTCGGGCAATTTACTACCTCCGCGTCGGGCATTTAAACTGTGTAATGCCCGGCTCCTCGGTCCGTCTTGCTTTTTAAAAATGCTTTGGTCACGCAGCCAATTAAACAGCCCATGCTAAGGAAATTGCATTTCAGATTTTCATCATGAGATGGGAACATCTGAAAAAATAGCCTACTATAGATACAACGTTTGTTACTGTTAGATGTAACTTATCATATCTAAGACATTTCACTTGATAAAATGTTTTTTAATACACAAATTAACGTGCTTTGTGAAGTAATTAACTTGCTCGCATTCGCAACCAGCGTTGCTCACGTTAACGTTAGCTACATTACTAAGCCCTACTATGTTCCGTTCATATTTGCAAACTGAATCAATACTGCACCTCTAACCACAAAACTTCTTTGCTAGTTTAAAGTTGTTGTAACTAAGATATTTGGCGAATACAAACTTTTAAAATCAGCGGATTTAGCGTTATTTGCCGGCTTTATTAATCAGCTGTTGGTGTTGCTATGGATACCATCCATAAAAGTGTCGACTCTGGCAGCAGATAACGTAGACGGCGTATTAATTTAGAACGGTGATTAAAATGTTGCCAGCGCTACTATGCTTCAGAGCCGGGCGGTAACACGAATTAAATGCCCACCCTCCAGCCAATCAGAATCTAGTATTTATCCAAGCCATGGTATAATCATTTAAAATCTGGGATTCGGGGAGATTTTCAGTGTTGTTTTAAACATGTATACAAACTATTGTACGTACATCCTGGTGAAACAAATGCATTTTCTGATTATGTAATTCAGGTCTTGCAATTTGACTTTCTCGCGTTTGCCCCAATGCAGTAACCAAAAGAATAGCAGTACCTCCCTCTACTGGCCAACATTAAGTATCACACAAGTTAATCTCCTGGTTTTAATACCTGCTTAAGTCAGCAACCTGTATCCTTCAGTGCTTTTTCCCCATACATACATTCTGGCTCGGGTGGGGAGATAGGTGGCTTGCACTTTTCATCTAGTTTATCTCTGCTACTTGTGCACTTTTGACACCCTCCTCACTGTTCTAATGTCTCGTCTAGTGTCTGGTGTAAATTAATGAGATTTTACATTTTGTGAAGCCAAGAACGGTGGGACAGGAGCACGAAAGGCAGGGAAAGGCAGCTGTGGTGCCCGCCACTGCCCCCTGTCTTCCTGGAGGCCTCGGTTTAATGTTCTGATTTTTAGTCCAAAGCTAATTTCAGTGTTTTATTTACGATTTTAAGTAAATCATATAAGCTTTATGTCATTTATGTATGGAACTTCTTACTACAATTTCCTTAATATAATTCTTAATTTCACATTTGAAATAATGGTAATGTCATTTAGGAATCTCGAAATGCAATTTCCGTCATTTTATTTCTTAATGTAATTTATGTAAATTGCTTATTTCATTTCTTGTAAACCAGCTACTTCACCTGAAGTTCCACCTGGGGAACATAAAGCTAAAGAATCTATTCTATTATACTCTATTCTCAGTTATAAAGGCCTAGTTATCGGGCTGGAGCTGGAGCCCCTGTGTGGGCTTGCTTCCTAAACCTCTGAACTACTTTTTGTTATGCCTTTTGAAAACGGTCTTTAGGCCACACATTATTTTGTGGACCTGATATTTAAGTTTAAGTAAATAAAGTAGTCAAATTTAAATGTAATAAAATGATCTCATCCACTAATTAATAATAGCTACTGATTAGCCTACCATGGCTTTAGCTTTATATGAAAGCATCTCAAATCTCGCCTAGGGCTTTGAATAAAAAAAATCCTCTCCAAAATGTTCAAAAATAAAGTGGACCAGCGGAAGGAGACTCGAATGATGTAGCCAGGACAACGACGTTGAGCAACCAATGATTTATTTAAAGGTGGAAGTTCCCAAAACACCAGTGCTGAATATAGACAGTGCCCTAATTCCCCAAAAGTAAAGGCTAAATCTGTGCAGGAGAGGCGCTTAAGCGCATCTCTGAATATACCCGCCCTTAGTAAAAGAATGGGCTCCAGGGTTATATAAAATCAAATTTTAGTATGCTGAGCATTTCTGTGATCATTGCCTCAGGTCTCAGAGAGGGGAAGTCGTTTGTAACCGTCACTTGACTTCTTTATCTTGTAGAACACAACTCCGCACACAAGGGCAACAGCAGCCAGGAGAGTTTCAGCCAGGATATTCAGGTTTATGTTCACACTGGCAGCACTGGCACCACGGGCACCTGAAATGGAAACCATAAACAGTGTCATGTTTTTAAAAAAGCCCAAAAGCCCCGGAATAAATGTTGAGTTTACCCAGAGGCTTCAAATCATTTGTTTTAGTGCAAACCACTCATCTATTCTAGAATTACTGTTACTTGGGTGAATGCACCAAGATAACCATCTCAGCAACTTAAAGTTGGGTGAGCACAATGTCAACCTTGAAAAAGCACAACTGAGCTATCCTTTTCTTTTTAAAAAAACATTTTTTACTTCAGCCATTGACTAAGAACAAGCTACTTGTTAGATTATTCCCTTTATATTTTACTAGTGAACATGTTATTGAGCAGTACGTAGACATAATATTAGCGCTTTTTATATTTTTAATTGCCTATACACCCTGTTATGCTGGAGGGGGCCCAGGCGCTACAGGCTAATCTTCTCAGCCTTCGCTACATGGGCCCAACACTCTCAGCCACATAATTGAGATAGTTCTGTATGTAAATGTCTGCATTGCTCATTCAATGCATTTCTAAAGCTTTTATGGTTCCAGACTTCATAATAGGGTTGTAAACAGCACTGATATTCAAATCAGAGTCATTTACATCAAAGAGTCTCATCAGAGATTTACCTTCATCATCTGGGCTCCTCTTAAGGCGCATAGGGCCCTGCATGATGTCGTGTCTGGCCGTCTGTCCAGCCACAGATCTCTTAGAAACACCGTTTTGTCTGATGCACCCTTGAGCACACCTTGTGTTAGGATCTGTAGCCAGGCACAGCATGACTGAGCAGCTGATGTACACCTGCACCCATGAAAGAAAATGTATTCATCTGTCATTCTCCATTCAAGATTATTGTATGAAAATATGAGTAGCCTATGACAAGAACATTGGAATATTACCTCATCATGCACCCCGATGAATTTGAATGCTTGCATTCCAAACCTGAATTCATTGCTCTGAGATGGAAACTCTTGCACAGTTCTATCCATGGCACAGCTGAGGAAATCACATCAACTGATGTTACTGGGCTATGTGCGTTGCACCTCATGAAATAATTTTGTTGATACCAAACAATACTTTAAAATTAAATTTATAGTTACTATGTCACAAATAATATACCCATTGTCGATGATGCTGTAAAATATTTGGGAGTTGGGGTTGTCTTCGGGTGTGGCTTTGCAGGACTCCACAAAGAGCACGGTGTTTTTAAGGGATGATGTTGATTTGATTTCCATGAAGATCATTTCTGTCAGCCTTACTTCTATAGGGTAACTACTGGGGTCCACTCTTATATCATAATGGCGACTGTGGAAGAACTCAAACTGGAAAGAGAACTTGCCAAAGCCCTCCTCCATGAACAAAGTGGCCAGTTTGTGTGCCTTGAAGTCTGAAGATACAATATCCTTTTTGCGGTAGCTACACGAGAACTCAACCTCCACATCGTCTGTCCTGGTAATGATATCGCCTGGATTTTGTGCCTTCACAATTTTATTTATGAAGGTCACATTGTCGTTGCCCTCCTGTAATAATGATAAAAATATATTTAAATACATTTAGAATTTAACATTTATCCATTTACCTTTTCATATTTAGCAGGTAGCATTCAACATTAAAAATTTAATTTAAAAAGTTGGTGTACAGAAGAAAGTCACCTGAAGCACTGTTCCACAGCTGTCCAGGGCTGTGCTGGCGAACACATGGGTGTCATTGGAGGACACCATGCATGTTGAATCCAGGAGGCTTAAGGCATTTCCATCCAGTCCGTGGACTAAGGACCTTTCAGCTTCAATCATCATTGTGGTCTGAGTGCAAACCACATTCGCCTCACCTAGGTTCCAAAACATTGAGTCTTAGTACATCTACAGCAAAGAAACCTTTCTTCAGACACTGTTTTATAACTACAGTCAAAAATAATTTATACTATAAATGTATGTAAATTAATCTCCTCTTATCTATGTTATCTATTACCCCAAACATTATAACATTAGAGAAACATTTTGACAACAATTAAGTACATTAAGAACAAATCAAAGATCAAACATTTACTATACAGCAGCGGTGTCAAACTCGTTCCATCGAGGGCCGAGTGTATGCAAGTTTTTGTTCTAACCATGCTCTACACCAGCTGATTCCACTAATTAGTTCACCTCCTTGGTTGAAGAGCTGAGCTAATTAGTGAAATCAGCTGGTGTAGGGCACGGTTGGAACAAAAACCTGCATACACTCGGCCCTCTATGGAATGAGTTTGACACCCCTGCTATACAGGATATTATGGGCTCTTCCCGGAGAGGAGCAGCATATGGGTTGATGCCAAATTTTGAATAATTTCTTTTCATGAAACTAAATTTTTACAATGAGAATTATTTGAGGTTACTGAGAAACACAAGGAAATAATAATATGAAAACTTAATATTATTTATTAATGTTTACCAATTTTAGGTCCGACCCTCAAAATGACACATCTCATCTCTGAATGGTAGTAATTCACACTACGAAGCAGAAAATTAATCATCAGTTCATATTGTACAGTTCTTTTAAATATAAATGTAAGAAAAAAATAAGCACAACACAATTAAAAAACAATATATAGCAAGCAGCAATTATGAGGCCCAAGTCTCTGGCCCAAAAAGCAAAATATAAGCTGCAAAGACATTTGTCATACATGTCTTTAACTGTTATTACATGTTTAACGGATTATGTCATAGCTGATAAAAGGTGAAAGTTCACAAGGGTACTGGCTGAGATTAAGCCCTGGGCCTTGGTGTTTACTGGCCCACACCACTAGCCCGTTTAGTTTTCATGACTTTGTTGTCAGTTTAGTTTTCATCAGCAGCCAATGTTGAGGAATCCATGTTGCATATTGGCAGTAAAATTAACACATTACCCAGAATGAACACATCACTGCAGCCAATTATTTCCTCTTTTTAACAAAAGCCCACAGTACATGATCACCGATCACCAGTTTGCAGTAATGAATGTATATTTCACCTGTATATCTATTTTGTTCATTGTTACTAACATGATGTGTATTATAATCATCCTATAAACAGTGTGCAGGAGTTCATCAATGCCCAAGACAGTATGGTGCCACAGACCATAACAGTTTTCATTTTACATCATTCATGGATGTTAAAATAATGTAAAATAAATGACAAATACAGGAAAAAGAAGTACTTAGTATGCAGACTTACCCACTACTCGACTCTCCACTGAAGCAGAGGGGAACATCATCTCCCAGTTCTCTTTCAGTTGGAGTCCATTCAATGGTCAGTTCACCAGATTTAGCCTTAAAGGACTGGCGCATAATCATGGAGGAAGGCCCACTCACCACTATGCCAGAAAACCTTTAATAGATTGACTATTATTAGTATTATTAGTAATTACTATAAACATATTATTTGTCAGAGCTATTATATTATTATTTTATCATTTATAAATGTGGAAAAGTCAGGACATGTTTTATTGTGGATTAATGAACATGTAAGAAAAAAAGACAACAGTCTTTAAAGACAACTTCAGTTGCTTTTCTTCATGATCTCTTACTAAATTATGAGCACATTTCAACAATGGTTCAGATCAGTACAGCTGTGTTTCTTTCACACACTGTCACCTGCATTGTTCAACAGGAAGTGACCGGGCAACAAGAATACAGTCTTAATTTTGGAATGTATTTGTTACTGGCACCATGTGATCCGTGATAGGAAATGACAGTGCCATTTGTTTCAGGTTGTAGCCTATGCAGCGCTTACTATATTGTAGTTTGTGTAGCCTAGTTGTAGCCATGCTGTGGGGGTGCGCATTTGTCTGGTTGTATCTCCACGTGATCCCCATTTTAAAAGCCGGTTTTAACTTCACTTGGTGTGAGCATATTCACATCTTTTTGTATGCCACTTTGTTTATCTAGCTACTTGTGTTTCGTGGAGTACTTCTGTCTGTGCTCGTGTGATACCCGGAAGTAGCCTACCTGGAGACTCATGACGACGGAAGCCAAACATGCTTTTATTTTGAATCACTTTCTATGTGGCACTACAGAAGGCACCTTGGCTTTATGGTGACTTCTGTAGCTAGCTAGGTCTTCATGTGCCATGTTGGGATGAAGCTTTACTTCTTTAAAAGGCAGTCTTTTATGGAGAGTAGACGAGTAAGGCTGCGGAAGACGTTGGCACAATCTCAATTTCCACCCTGAGCCCTAAGGACTGAGCCCCCACAGACTTTGGGTGATGTCACATGCGTGCCCAGCGTGAGTGCATGAGAGTGCATGAGAGTGCATGAGAGTGCATGAGAGTGCAGGGGCTCGAAATGGTACAAATAAGAGGAATGGGACAGCACTTTGCGATGTTATATGTTGCCTTGGCAAGATGTTTATGACAATTGCTGCTTTAGGACTTTTAATTTTAGGTTTGTACCCGCTGACCCGCTGAAAGAACTCTGCCCGCCATGTGTGTCGTTTGTTTACCATTTTTGAGACGCTTCCGGCTGCATTTCCGTTTTTATCGTCAGAAACGCTATGAACTGTCGGTAATTCTATCAGGATTGCAGACTTGCAGAAAGTCCGCATAAAGGGCTCAAAAAGTCTGCGACAGGGCCCTCGTGCACTTGCCGATTTTACATTGGGACAGCCCTGAGCGCTCGCAAACTTATCGGGAATGCGCCTCAAAGTCTGTGAGGGTGTGAGTGTGAACATTGAGATTGGGCTGTTGTTTTGCCTTTGGCCTTTTGCTTTCCAGGTGAGATATTAAAGCTTAGGTGAGTTAGCTTGCTCTTCCTCCAGTTTTGCTACCACTGCTCCCGAGATCTCATTTTAATAAAATCTATTTTTTTAAATCTTTCACTCTGTTTATTTTTACCTTAATTGAGTATACACACTTTGTTAGACCCTTTATGTATCCACTCGGTTATTGTGACTCGGGTGGGTTTCGGGTCATAACAGGGGTTTATTGCATGTATGGGGTTTATTGCATGTATGGGGTTTATTGCATGGGTGCATTGAGCTTCCTGTGCAGCCTCTGCTGTCATATGGATTTCCATTCATTGGAAACATATTTATTACATATAATGGAGTTTATTAGATGTTTGCAGCTTATTACATGTATGAGGTGTAGTACTGCATGTACACAGCTAATTGTATTTAAGGGGTTTATTATTCCATATTTAGAGGTTATTGTATGTATGATGTTTATTATTGCCTGTATGGAACGTATTGCATGTTTGGATTGAGCTGCCTTACCAAGCCTGTACAACCCCTGCAGCAAGATTGATTTCCAGTGGTTTGCCTGCCGTAGCATTGAAGATTTCTCCATATTGTGGACTTGGGGCGAAAAGCCTGGGCTGGTACTGGCCTTCAGTACAGTCGGGCACATTTGCCTTGACTAAAATACATTTAAAAACAGAATTAAACAGTTTTCATTAAAACCTACATACTGATTTCATATCCAACATTAATTCCCATGGTTTCTTTAAAGTGCACTGATGGTTTGAAGCGCGGAACTGCAAAATGTCCATTCATCACGATCGTGTTTTAGATTTGCAGATTGTTCATGATGGGACACTCACCTTTGATAACGAAATGAAAAGGAATCTTGCTTATTGCTGTAGTTTGGGCAGAGGAGCTTGATGACTGGGATGGCAGTGGGTATTTGACTGTTCGAGTTCCGTCAGTATAAGATAGCGTGATTTCTTCTGTGGGAAAGTCCTCCACAACAATTTCAAACACATGGACGCCAGTGACGGTGTTACCAAGGTAATGCAGCTCACATGTGTCCTACAGAAAACACTACTTTTAGCCCATGTATCTAAAGTCACAAGTAATATAACATTTTTATAATGTTACAGGACAATATCATTGATATTAGTACATTAGTCATTGTTAATTATTGGCTTGTATTTTATTAATATTGCATTACTTAATTATGTCTCATTATAACCGATTTGTATTAGGCTTACACAGGGCATGTAATAAGCATTTGAATAAGAACTGTTTCTAAGAAGGCATGAGGCAGAGAAACCCTGGTTAGACTGATACTGTGTGGATATAGTCCCATCTCCCAGCCTAAAAACATGGAGAGAGAGCACCTGCAGCTGTTAAACTGCCCTGGGCACATGCCAATGTCAGCCATATTCTGGTATGTGTGAATACCAGCTGCAAATGAGGGTTAAATGTCTGTGTGGATTTATGGTCTGGCTCAGCTCTCAGTATGTGTCTATGGTCTTGGTTAAATGCCTATGGACACCTCCCTATTCACAGCCCACAAACACACAACCTTGACTACAGGTGTTGCGCTGTAGTCAACATGCAGTATATATGATAGACCATGTAAGTTCTAGTTTAGTTCATATACTTACTTCATCCAGGTTGAAATTAGAGTGGGCAGCGCACACCTTACAATGATCAGTATCAAATTTACATCTGACCCTGTCTCCATCCTGGTCATGACTCAACAGTTTGATTGTGCGAGGACAGTTCCGTGCAATACTATCAAAAAATAATGAAATGCATGTTCATAAATTCTCACATTTTTAAAGAAGCAGTGCAATAACTTGTTAAATTAGTTTTTAATTCATAAATTTATAAATACATTTTAGCTTCCTGTAAAAGCATCAATAAATCATGGAATCATTGACGTTTCAAATCAATATCTTAGTTTTCATGTTAATAGATGATACTAGATTATCTAATAAATATTACAATACCTAATTACAGGCAGGATAGTTATTACTGGAGGTCTGTTGGGAGCTCTGGTGTCCGACCTGATTCCCAGATCTACACTTGCCAACAAGTTCCAGCTGTCAGAGCCTGGATGTACATTCGACACCCAGCAACAATCACTGTACCTGTAAAAGTCACAACATCCATTAATAATCTACATCCAGTGGTTCTCTGTAAAGATGATGCAAAAGGTCCAACCTTTTGCACACACTGCCTTCAACAGTGAAATTGTCAGGGTGCAGTAGGAACTCAAAGCAGACAGCACGTCAAAAATAAACCCAAGTTTATTGAGGCAGAAAAACCAAGACAACAGGCGAAATCGTAGTCAGGAAGGCAGAGGTCAAAAACCAGGAAGACATGGCAAAAGTTCAGAATCGTAAACCAAAGACAAAAACAGGAAGCAGGCCAAAGATAAGGAACACAGGTGGTCAGGTAGTAGGAAACAGGTAACTGGGGGAAAAGTGCTTGTCGCGAAACAGAGACAAAAATCTACTGAGACGAACTGGCACTGAACACAAGACAGAGTGGAACTTAATTACACAGAACTAACGAGTAAACGAGAGACAGGTGAACAGCAGGGCAGGTGAGGCACATAAGTAATCAGGAGCTGACACATAAGGCGGGGCGGACACAATGGGGAAGTAAACACAAGAGCACATGGATGGGAGAGGGCAAATGAAAACAATAACACACAAACAAAAACGAACATGACGAAACAGACGAACAGAAAAACACATCACAGGCTCAAATACTGAGTACTTACCTCCTGGCAGGAAATCCTAAATATAGCTAAATGTTCAATATAAATGGATCTGAGCTCTTTATTTTAGTCTTTAAGAATAAAAGCAGAGGAATAAAGACCAATGTAACGCTGTACCTACATTCACAAATACTCTGATTATTTTTTTGAGGTAGACCAATTATGGACTTACCTCATTTCAAAAACGTTGTTGGTTGACACGTTAACAGCCAGGATTCCCTCAGATTGACAGGCCTCGTTTCCACTGGAAAGGGCTTTGATGTCAGATGAAATAATGTTCCCACAGTCCCCACTGGAGCATTTCCAATCGTTAGACAGGGTACATGAGCCCAGGTAGTTCTGCCTGAAGTGCAAGTCCACCTGCAAATCAAATATCAATTCATCATAGTCAGTGGGTGTTATCCATGTTTGAACAATTATAGCGTAACATTATCGTTTTACTGATTCACTATTTATTAGCAAATGTTGATATAATCATGTAGGCTATTGGTCAACTAAGAATTTAATCAATAGATAGTCCTCAACCTTAGCCACTCTTACTGCAGGTTTACCTATGGGCTAGTTAGTTACTCTATTACTACAGGTTTACCTATGGGCTAGTTAGTTACTCTCTTACTACAGGCTTACCTATGGGCTAGTTAGTTACTCTCTTACTACAGGTTTACCTATGGGCTAGTTAGTTACTCTCTTACTACAGGTTTATTTAACGGAATTAATCTGCCTTCACTAACAGATTCATAGTCAAGCACAGCATGTAGTTTGTTTCATTAGATAATTTGCTTACACCGTTTCACAAACCCTTGGTTTTACATTTACATTTTACATCAAGTATAATTCATTACATATTTATTTTTTACTAAATACAGTGCCTTACAAGAGTATTCTTCCTGTGATATATGTACAAACCCCAATTCCAAAAAAGTTTGGACAGTATGTAAAATGCACATAAAAGGAGAAAGCAGTGATTTGTAAATTCTCTACCTATTCCGAAGTTGATGCCTGCAACACGTTCCAAAAAAGTTGGGACAGGGGCAAAAAAAAAAAGACTGAGAAGCAAAAAAAAACACCTGTTTGGAACATTTCACAGGTAAACAGGTGATGCTGTCATGACTGGGTAAAAAAGGATATCAAAAGACTTGATATCTTATTTTCAGGTACTCTTAGAAGCGATACTATAACCTCTCTGCCTTTGAATAGATCTCTATCGGAATTGGGGGGTGGGACTAGATTGAGCTGTAAATTACACGGGAATAGTATGGAACCCATGGTTGGCTAAATGGCTGTAAGTCATCAAGGGTCTGAAGTATCAAATGAGCCTCAAACCATCACTCTGCTGCCAGATATTCAGTAGATATGCATGGATCTCTTTAAGGATGGTTTCTCCTGACTATTTTTCCTATTGAACTCTATGGACAAATAAGTCATGAGAAATGCATAGCTATTTCTGACAATGTGGCTTAAGAGGGTAAATGATCACTCTAAACATGAAAAGCACCTAATCAAGAAAAATTCTGGGATTCAGTTGTGGATGGAATGAAAACCAGCATACACAGGACATTTGGAAGTTTGGAAACAACTGCCCTAGACCACAGATCTGCATTACAAAGGGAACAGCTAATCCTTATTTCACAGACGTGGATAGCCGTTCCAATTTTAATGCAATTTTGTGCTCTTGGGGTTTAAACCTGAGGTTTAAACTTTGGCGAAGCACACTGCAATTGACCCAATAAGGCTTATGTGTATATTATTATTATTATTATTATTAATAATAATAATAATAATAATAATAATAATAATAATAATAATAATAATAATAATAGTAGTAATTTATACCCTACCAGGATAAATCCGTACTGGTCCTGTCCCCTTGGGTGATAGGTCATGAGGCCGCCACCAAAGTGGGCGCAAGAGATGCCGGTGAGCAGAACCAGGAGCAGCAGCAGCGTGTAGGGAGCCATGTTGTCTGAATCGCTCTTCTTTTTCAGGAGTGATATGTCATTCAGACGCATGCATGTCTGCTTTTATAGTCTCCCAATGTGTCAAAATTGCATAACATCATCTCTGGAATGAAGACTAAGTTTCATTCCTGTGGCGTAATTGGCATAATCAGCTTGAAAATCCGAACATACTGTACGAGTTATTACAGTAATTGAAGACATCTTTTGTCCGTTGGACATTTTAATTAATAAAACTGAAATGGCGTACAAATACATAAAAATAATAACTTATTCAACTTCTGTGTGTTGTTCTTTAATACGTACAGTCCATATTTGTCATTCCATTGTCTTTTATAGATAATTTTAAAAAAATTTAAAGTCACAAATCAAGTAAAATTGCATGTGCCCGAGCTTAACTGCTGTGTCTTCATATTCTGAATACACTCTGTGTCCACAGGGTCGAAAATGACCCACCGTCAACAGACCCCTTGTGATAAAGCTTCTTCATTGAGTTTTAAACCCTAAATCTATTTTTCATGTAGAGACAACCAGTTATTTATCAATAAATCAAAAGAATAACTGTTTTCCTACTACACAGTCCAGACAGACTGTATTTCTTCAGTCTACACCACTCATTTTTACTATGAAACACACATTATAATTGATTTGTTTGCTTTAATAAATGTGTGTTCATTTTGATTATGACTTCTGATTTCATAAATGCAATGTTAAAAAAAGGCTCATGAGATCATTTTTGTCCCTTCACGGTGTACTGTTTTTATAAAAAATGTTTTAAAAAATGCACTTTTACATTACATTAAATCATTTGGCAGACGCTTTTATCCAAAGTGATGTACAATAAGTACATACTGAAGGTCATTGAAGCGACTACAAAGCAGATCCGACAAAGCACACCTTTCTCATAACGTTGGAGCTATCCCTAGTAATGAACATTGAATATAGTACACACAGTCTGCTATGCATTCTGAACTATGAAATAGCAAAAAACACAAGCTAACTAGAAAACAAGCAAAAAACAGGAAACAAGTACTATGGAATTAGTCCTAGATAGGTAGGTTAGTCGAGGTGAAGTCTGAAAAAGTGCGTCTTCAGACCACAACGGAAAACAGGCAGTGTTTGAGCCGAGCGTAGAGGAGTGAGGAGTTTGTTCCACCACTGGGGAGCTAGGGTGGAAAAGCTCCGCAGTCGGGACGAGCGGGAGCCGTTAACACGGAGGGAGGGAAGTGCAAGTCGCCCTGCAGCAGCAGAGCGAAGTAGTCGAGCAGGAGCGTAGTGCTGGATTAAGTCCTGTAGGTAGGAGGGGCCTGACCTTTTGGCTGCAGTGTAGGCCAGGGTCAGAACTCTGAACCTGATCCTGGCCACGACCGGCAGCCAGTGGAGTGACCTCAGCAGGGGGGTGACGTGGGAGAACTTCGGGAGGTTGAACACAAGCCGAGCAGCCGTGTTCTGGACCAGTTGTAGTGGCAGAATGCAGCTCCCTAAGCATTCCATCAAAATTCTGAAGCCTCAAAGTACAATTCTTCTCATGAAGAGGGTTATTTTTGCTGATATACATATCATACATCATTTTAAAACTTATTTTGTGTTCTTTGAACTTACACTACTATGGGTAGCACCAGCCAAAACTGTAGATAGTTATTAAGCTTTTTATACAGGCGTTGCGAAATTGCCTTATTACATCATAAGAGGTGAAAGGTTAAGTTCTATTGATCTCAAGGTACCGATCATAATACTGTCAATCTCGCGCAGCTAGACCAATGAGGGAATAGCTCGGAGCGAAGGTTTAAGTGTGATGTTTTCCGCTGTTGCTGTGGGAAAAGGTAAGAGTTCTGTTGAAATATTACCGTTCTTGCACCCGGGTGAGACTGCTCTTTAGATTCATGGGATCAGCTAATAATTGACCATGTGTCAAAGGCAATAGTACCAGTTTGCCCTCCGCTTTAAGTCTGGGCTGGGCTGACCCCAGCGTATCCAAAAAGGCAGCCTGTGTACATTACATTGACTGTCAGCCACCAATGCTGATTCTATACTAATTTATCTGACTCCAATTTAATTATTAATATCTAATTGCTATGTAAAATTTACATTTGATTTGCTAAAGGACTCCCGTACTCTTGAGCCTGTTCTCTGAACCCGCTGCTTCCACCGGGTGCTACATACGGCCGTTTATGTACACCTCTCACGGCTGACTAGATATCTGCGTTTATCTCAGAGGTTGCGGAAGAGGCCACTTCGTGAGGTATAACCTATCCAATAAGGCTCAGGGACCCAAGAAGGTAATATTGGCGACCCCCGTTCTCAACATGTATAAGCGCCATGCGGAGATTATCTAATTTAAGACATAGTTCTACGGGTGCAATACTCCGTGATACATTAAGCTTAAATAGACAACCTCCCTAGACCAGCTGAGGGGGTAACCCAGACTGAGGAAATTAATCAACTCATTACCTGTTAACAGAGATAGTATGTCTATTTCAGAGAAACCACACAAATCAAGTTTAACGATTTTGTTTACCACGTTGGTTATTTACTTAAATATAATCAATTACAGTTACAGACATATTCAAATAGAGTACAGAGTAAAATACATTGTCATACCTGGCAATCACTACACACAAGACACAAGGTGAGATGTGCGGGAGAGTCTGACTACAGCTTCCCCTAGGTCTTTGTTTCCTCTGCTTATATGCCCAAATTCTGCATTTGATCTGACTGAAGACGGTCGTAAATCCATAAACTGGCCAGAAATAGTTAAATTGCACTCAAAACGATATCAAACATGAGTAGGTCTACGTTCGTGTTGTCATGAGAATCCCATCTCTGCATAGTTTTCAGATGTGATTAATATTAATGCCACGAACAGTCCCAGAATTCCTGTTGAGAATATTACATTATACCCCAGTTTCCCCTGTTCAGTCAGGTATATTAACTGTATGTATTTGCTAATGTAACACTCAGAAATTGAACAATATATGGAAAAAGTATCCCTCTGGAAAAAGAGTGTATAATGTATGTTCCAGTGTCCAGACTATTTCCAGTGTACTATGTAGCAAAAATATTCATCACATTTGAAGGTTTTTAGGCTTTTTTGAAGACAAAAGCAGTCTGTACTGTTATATTATGCTGTGTGGGCACTATTTGAAGGAAAGGGATGTGGCCTGCCTCAGTGACGTCAGGTGGGGGCACTCTTGTACTGTCCATGTGCTTAGTTTTAAGACAGTCCAAGGGTTTCTCCCAGAATCATAAAATCCTAGGACATTCTTGGACGTCATAAAGCTCAGGCCAGATGGTCCCAGTAGACATCCCTGCACCGGATGCTTGGCTTTACGGCTCCCCAGAATCACAGGGTTCCACCTCCCGGTGTTGTGTTCTCTCAGGTGCCCTGGGATATCTAATACTAATGTCTTACAATACTATTGGATAGGTGAGATTGTAAGCTTTCCATAAATATATGACTTCATCATAGTCTGCTTTGGTTAACTGTTTTTATATGAGTTTTAATTTTTTTTAAAAATTTTAAAACATGAAAAACATATAATGATGGAGGGATGAAAAAAGGAGTGATAGCACATAGAAAGCTACCATTGCCGCAATGCTATCATACATTTTCTAATACTAGGGACATATACACATCCAAAAAATCACTGAGACATCGTCCCCCCAAGTGGGCATTACCACCCCCCAGGCTCATGGACTATTTCTGTTCTGTGGCCGGAATGGACCAGTACGCTATACCGGGACTTCTACGTTTTGCTTATATGAGTAGCTACCGACCGGCACATCAGCCTTCTGCTACTTCTTTCTAGCATTCTGCTACTTCTCACAAACGGTTTTATTCCCTTCTCATCACCCTAATCACAGGACATGTGAAGAAAAGCAATGATATTGCAATGATCTACAGAGACATTTCTGGGGTTCAAGCTTGAGTTTTATATTTCAGTTCAGCCCTCATCAAGCCATTTGCCTACTGTTTTGTTTGCCAGCTAGCTACCTGAAGCGAAATAATTATGTTTTTGTAAAATATGTTTCGTTTCTGGAAAGACCTGCTTAGTCTAACCTCTATAATGACAGCTTTTCAAAACGGGTGTTGAAACAGTAGGCTTTGCAGGACATTCTTTGGTGGAGCAAAATTGTTCCCCTGGAGATGTGCGTGTTAACATTTGCAAACAAAACATATCTAAAGAATCTGACCTAGCCTGTAGGAATAGGCTGTTATGCTCATACCCCACAAATTCAATGTAACATCATCTCTCGCATGTAGATTCAGTGAATAAGGTAGCAGTCGTCCCCCTTTTTTTGGATAACGAAAAATTTGTGATACATTTTTTGACACATTTAAACTTTAAGCTACATAGAACAAAAAAAACTGGTGCAGTCATGCTTTTATCAACTCAGGAATATGTCAAAAAATCTGTCTTTGTCTTTTAGTGACACAGAGAATCATAATAATAATAATAATAATGGATCAGACTTACAGTGCCCTTCACAATTATTGGCACCCCTGGTAAAGATGAGTAAAAAGGGTTATAAAAAATTCACCGTTTGGTGAATTAGCTTAATCTCACACTGAAAAAATGAGAAGAATCATCAAGAAATAATTATTTTTAACAAAACCACGTGTACCACAATTATTGGCACCCCTGCATTTAATACTTTGTACAACCTCCCTTTGCCAATAAAACAGCACTGAGTCTTCTCCTGTTACATCTAATAAGGTTGGAGAATACAGAGCAAGGAATCTGAGACCATTCCTCTTTACAGAATCTCTCCAGATCATCCAGAGTCCTAGGTCCTCTCTTGTGGACTCTCCTCTTCAGCTCAGCCCACAGGTTTTCAATGGGGTTTAGGTCAGGGGACTGAGATGGCCATGGCAGAAGCTTGATTTTGTGTTCAGTTAACCATTTTTGTGTTGATTTAGACGTATGTTTTGGATCATTGTCCTGCTGGAAGATCCAACGACGACCCGGTTTTAGTTTCCTGGCAGAGGCAGCCAGTTTCAGATTAAAAATGTCCTGGTATTTCATGGAGTTCATGATGCCATGTACCCTAACAAGGTTCCCAGGGCCTTTGGAGGAAAAACAGCCCCACAACATCACAGAACCTCCACCATACTTAACAGTGGGGATCAGGTTATTTTCGGTATAGCCATCCTTCTTTTTACCTCAAACTCACCTTGAGTGTTGTTAGCCGAAAAGCTCAATTTTCATTTCATCTGTGGGTTGCGCCTGCCTTTCCTTATTTCTGCGGTTGTTCGTTCTTTTCATTATATCAGGGCACTTTTCATTATGACAGGGCACTTTTCATTATGACAGGGCACTCTGACGGATTTTCCATGTTCCACACCGGGGTTTCTTTTCAATATGACAGGGCACTTTTCATTATGACAGGGCACTCTATCGGATATTCCATGTTCCACACCAGGGCACTTTTCATTATGACAGGGCACTCTATCGGATATTCCATGTTCCACACCGGGGTTTCTTTTCATTATGACAGGGCAATCTATCGGATATTCCATGTTCCACACCGGGGTGTCTTTTCATTATGACAGGGCACTTTTCATTATGACAGGGCAATCTATCGGATATTCCATGTTCCACACCGGGGTTTCTTTTCATTCCGGTACTTAGTGATTGCACCTGTTTTAGGTTTCCTCTCTCTATTTAAGCTCAGGATTTCCTCTTTCCTGTGCTTGGCTATTATTTACACATAGCCGGTAAGGTATAGGACAGCAATAACTGCCAGAGATAGGACTAATATACCCATTGTCGATGATGTGGTAAAATGTGCGGTGGTTGGGGTTGTCTTCGGGTGTGGCTTTGCAGGACACAGTGTTTTTAAGGGATGATGTTGATTTTATTTCCATGAAGATCATTTCTGTCAGCCTTACTTCTATAGGGTAACTACTGGGGTCCACTCTTCTATTATAATGGCGACTGTGGAAGAACTCAAACTGGAAAGAGGACCTGCCAAAGCCCTCCTCCATGAACAAAGTGGCCAGTTTGTGTGCCTTGAAGTCTGAAGATACAATATCCTTTTTGGGGTAGCTACACGAGAACTCAACCTCCACATCGTCTGTCCTGGTAATGATATCGTCTGGATTTTGTGCCTTCACAATTTTATTTATGAAGGTCACATTGTTGTTGCCCTCCTGTAATAATGATTAAAATATATTTAAATGCATTTAGAATTTACCTTTTACCCTTTTACCTTTTCATATTTAGCATGTAGCATTCAACATTAAAAATTTTATTTAAAAAGTTGGTGTTACATCCGCCGCCTTCCTTCCTATCCACCTCCCTTTTGTGCTCCTTGTTTTTCACATTCCTCTCGTTCCATGGCATGTCTTTTTTTACATGCATTTTGCACGCACGCTCATTATCTCTCATTATTCCTCTACTGATCTCCCGCCGAACCTGCTTCAACCCTATATATCACCTTCTCTGTCATTTTAGCCCATGTATCCAAAGTCACAATTAATATAACATTTTTTATAATGTTACAGGACAATATCATTGATATTAGTATAAATTATTATTGGCTTGTATTTTATTAATTTTGCATTACTTAATTATGTCTCGTTATAACTGATTTCTATTAGGCTTGCATAGGCATGTATTTAGCATTTGAATAAGAACTGTTTCTAAGAAGGCATGAGGCAGAGAAACCCTGGTTAGACTGATACTGTGTGGATATAGTCCCATTTCCCAGCCTAAAAATAGAGAGAGCACCTGCAGCTGTTAAACTGCCCTGGGCACATGCCAATGTCAGCCATATTCTGGTATGTGTGAATATCAGCTGCAAATGAGGGACTGTGGGGTTAAATGTCTGTGGATTTATGGTCTGCCTCAACTCTCAGTATGTGTCTGTGGTCTTGGTTAAATGCCTATGGACACCTCCCTATTCACACGCCAGCCCGACTACAGGTGTTGCCCAGTATTACTCAACATACATTTGAAGTCGGAAGTTTACATACACTTAGGTTGAAGTCATAAAAACTCATTTTTAACCATTCTACAGATTTCATGTTAGCAAACTATAGCGTTGGCAAGTCCGTTAGAACATCTATTTTGTGCATGACAGAAGTAATTTTTCCCAACAATTGTTTACAAACAGATTATTTCACTTTTAATTCACTATATCACAATTCCAGTGGGTCACAAGTTTACATACACTAAGTTGACTGTGCCTTTAAATTTTTTATATTTGGTCTCATATCCTTTGGCTTTGCATGCCATGACTTCCTGATGTCTGCGACCCAACAACATCAAAAGACTCTATCTTATTTTCTGGTACTCTTACAAGCGATACTATAATGTCTAGGGTAAAAATATAGGGGCTAGGGTAATATCAAGGGTACTAGGGTAATATCAAGGGTACTAGGGTAAAATCAAGGGGACTAGGGTAAAATTAAGGGGGCTAGGGTAAAATCAAGGGGACTAGGGTTGTAATGGGTGTGTGACGTGTGAGGTAGGAGGAGCCAAATGCAGCAAGGGGATTCTTTAAGCCCTAGGGCCACTAAGGCGGGAAACCCCGCAGTTAAGGGAGGAGACAAGACAGGGAACACACGCACCAAAGCTACAAACCGGCTCACTGTCACACACTAATAAGTAGAAGCGCAAACGTCAAGTTTTCAGCAAGAAAACCAAATAAGGCAAATGGAACAGAGCACAAGGTTCCCATACTTCTACGAGCAAAGTGATTGAAGAAAGAGCCAGAAACAACAAACGCCCTGTCTCGGCAATGAGACGCATAAGAACAGGCGAGTAGCATAAAAGGTACACATAAAACACACACAACCAACAAACACTGAAAACGAATAGAAATTAGTATACCAAGAGGCGAAAGGAACGGGGATCTAAAGTTCCAAGGCTACTATCGAGGGCTCGCAGTCAAACGCAAACATGTCCATAGCATCGTCCAAGCTCCATATAAGGAGGCACACACCCGGGGAGCGAACAGAACTACAGTTCCAAACAAAATCGTCCCGCAGGTGAAAAGGACGAACAGGACAGCAGCACCGGACATCACGGGCTAAAAGACTAACATGAGTTAAATAGAAAATAAATGCCGTGCCTCTTGATAAAGAGGAATGTAATGAGGCGAAGGAACAGATATAACATTCCATGGGTAGTTTGATAGGCTCACAGTCAAATGCAACGACCAGGAAGCAGGAACAGAAAAGCCAGGGGAGATGAGTCCTAATAACTACATCTACATAGGCAAATACGCCAGGGGGGACGAGTCCTAATAGCTACTTCCACATAGGCAAGTACGCCAGGGGGGAAGAGTCCGAATAACTACATCCACATAGGCAAGTCCCGCATTGATCGAGAAAACGTAAAGGGGTAAACGCCCGATCTCCCAGGAGAGAGAAACATTTTACAGGCGAGCCGATGGAGCACCGTCGTCCCATAACTTTACTAGCAAACATGACTAACGCAAGCTTAATTGAAAACACACGCCCTAGCCTCTCAATAATGGGAAATGTAACGAGGTGGAGGAACAGAGATAACGTTCCATGGTTCCTTTCATAAATGTGCAATCAAACACAAACATGTCCATAGCATCGTCCAAGCTCCATATAAGGATGGACACACCCGGAGAACGAACAGAACTACAGTTCCGAACAAAATCATCCCGTAGGTGAAAAGGACGAACAGGAACAGCTGTAACAAAAGACCAACGCAAACTTAATCGAAAATAACCGACCTGCCTCTAAGAATAAATAAAACCCTAAAGTCAGTATGATACAAACGCCCTGTCTCTTAGTAAAAGGCAATAGACCTAGGTAAAAACGACAAACAAAGGACAGACCAGAAAGCGGAGACTGAAATGAGCACACCAAACAGGAATTCAACCTGAAGCTCAAAGCACAAAGGCCAGAACCGCAAAACTCCAATAAAAGCACAACGGAGCAAAATGGTCTCCTTAAAAACCTAGATCTAATCATACGATTAAAACTTTAAAAGGGCAAAATAAACCGTACACAAAACAGCACAACTAACACCCGAAAAAACACCACAGAACAAACAAATCAAACAGTCACAATTAACAATTAGCAATTAATATCGAAGCCCAGAACAAAAGGAACATGGGCTTAAATAGCTCACCGGCATTACATCCCAGCTGTGAACGCTGATTACTTATTCTGTGAAAAGAAGGAACGGAGCCAAAACTCCACCAACGGAGCAGCGCCCACGTGTGGCGACCGAGGAACACGACCGCAAGGGAAGAAGGGTCATAAACCATGACAAGGGTAAAATCAAGGGGGCTATGGTAAAATCAAGGTGACTAGGGTAATATCAAGGGGACTAGGATAAAATCAAGGGGACTTGGATACAATCAAGGGGGCTAGGGTAAAATCTAGGGGCTAGGGTAATATCAAGGGGACTAGGATAAAATCAAGGGGGCTAGGGTAAAATCAATGGGGCTAGGGTAAAATCAAGGGGACTAGGGTAAAATTAAGGGGACTTGGATACAATCAAGGGGGCTAGGGTAAAATCTAGGGGCTAGGGTAATATCAAGGGGACTAGGATAAAATCAAGGGGGCTATGGTAAAATCAAGGTGACTAGGATAAAATCAAGGGGGCTATGGTAAAATCAAGGTGACTAGGGTAAAATCAAGGGGACTTGGATACAATCAAGGGGGCTAGGGTAATATCAAGAGGACTAGGATAAAATCAAGGGGACTTGGATACAATCAAGGGGACTAGGATAAAATCAAGGGGGCTAGGGTAATATCAAGGGGTCTAGGGTAAAATCAAGAGGACTAGGGTAAAAGCAAGGGGTCTATGGTCAAATTAAGGGGACTATGGTAAAATCAAGGGGACTAGGATAAAATCAAGGAGACTAGGGTAAAATCAAGGGGACTAGGATAAAATCAAGGGGTTTAGGGTATAATTAAGGGGGCTAGGGTAAAATCAAGGGGGCTAGGATAAAATAAAATGTTTCAAAACGTGTCATTCGCCTGTGCGCGCTCTGTTGCTTATCGCCTGTTGTTTGTCTCTATGGCAACAGCAGTCGGGAGTACCGAGTCTCGGACAGATTATACCAAAGTCTTGACTGTAACCCACATATGCATAGTTGTATTCTTATATAAGGTAATTAGAGGCTGGTAGATGTAACTTTAGGCAAATAGACAATTGGCTTGTATGATTAAAAAGCTTGGAGGCGAAAAACTAAAGCTGTGGGTGAGTAACGCTACATTATTTAAAGCTATAACGTTACGACTTTATGGAGTGGATGGCATCAGTCGTCTGTGCTGTCCTATGCTTGTTATTGTCATTCAACCTAAGGCATTAGCTAATTAGCTATAGATCTACAACTGCCGAATACCACTCCTTTTCCATCTTTACCCAGGCAGTCAGAAATGTACAAGCGTCAGTGTGTTTTATAAAGATGTGCCCCAGCTTTATGGATAATAATCACTACCTCGGGCATATCCACAGTTTAATCCAAAGTGTTATTAATTACGTAAAATAACACATATTCTTTATCTCCTTTGTACTCTGTAGGCTAGTTATGTTGCCTTTGAAACTTGATTTATCCTTGTGTAACAGATTAACGAGGAACGAATGCTTGTAGGCTATATTAGACAAGATCTAGGGCACTATACGCACTACTTAAATGTTTATCAGAATATTTTGTAAGGATGCGAGGCTTGAGTTCGTCTTGGTTTTTTGTTTTGACTTTCGTGTTTCTTTTACAGTCTTTTTTAGTTGTACGATGTGATATAATTTTGTACTGTCATCATCTTGAATGAAGGGTGTCATATTGTTTAGCCATCGGGGAAGATTATGTGAAGCGCGTCACTAAATCTAAAGGGCTCTGCTTCTGTCCGGGTCTTTTAGTGACTGAGTTTCCATATGGCCTGTGAGATTAGCTAAGTAGATTGCTGCCGTCCAAAGCTGCTCGATTTCACTGCTCAAAACACGCTTCGGTTTCTCTGGTAATACATTAGCACTAAATATGGTAGTACTGTAGTTTTAGTGTAGATAGACGCATCGCCCTTATCAGCAAGTCATTACTGCTGGTATATTTACTGCCCGCGTCTCTACAGCAAGTAATTACTGCGTCGTTACTGCCCGAGTGTCAACAGCAAGTCACTCTCAGGAAATGTAGTTGCCGTTTTTCTTGCTTGGTTCTGCAGACGCGGGTGGGAGGATGAGTGTGGAGGCAGAGCAGAAGGTTAGTGATGAATGCCGGGAGCAGTATGAGGATGACTTTGAGAAAGATCTGGACTGGCTCATCAGCGAGGAGGGAAGGAGTGATGACCAGGTGAGCAGATTGTTTGTTAGTTAGTGCAGGGGTTCTCAATCCTGGTCCTGGGGGACCCCTGTGTATGCTGGTTTTCGTTGCAACCGCAGTTGCAATCCCAGAATTTTAACAAGCTGTTAATTTTTCTTAATTAGGTGCTTTTCATGTTTGGAGGAATTATTCGCCCACTTAAGACACATTATGTCAGAAATAGCTATGCATGCCATGTAGAACAAACTCCCCATGTTCACATTGTGCTTATTGTGCTAT
>CM056383.1:69902894-69995394 GCA_029718625.1 Synaphobranchus kaupii
GAAATCCTCAGACACCAATAATTAACGGGTATAATTTATAAATCGGATCTTTAATCTGATTGGTTATTGCCCCACGTTCCCGGTCTCTTCCGGTCGCTTCGCACCGCAAGCAATCCCAGCATGCCTTGCAGCCTCTCGTTGAAAATGAATACGCTCCACACCGCTTTCTGTGGGGCTTTAGCCTAATCGCTCTGTTTCCCTCACAGCAGGACCCAGTGGAGGAGGACATTGAAGCTCAAATTGATAAAGAGCTGCAGGAGAAGAGAGGGGTAGAAGAGAGATGGCCATCGCCTCTAGAGCCCTTTGATACCACGACTGAGTCAGATGGAGATGGCGCTTTCGAGTCCCCCCCTCTGACTCCGCCCACAACCCCGCCCCCTCAAGATGAGTCCCTCCCCCTGGCCCTACCCCAGCCAGAGGGGGCGGAGTCAGAGGAGGAGGAAGAAGAGAAGAGGTACATGCTGGAGAAGATCCAGCGGGCCAACCAGCAGCTGAAGGCCCAGACCGCCCCAGACCACAGCCGACACCGCCGTCTGCAGTTTAAAGACCTGCTGGTGGACCTGGTCGTCCCACCAGTGGAGGAGGAGCAAGATGGCACCTCCCAGAGGAGCAGCGAGGAGCAGCAGGAGGAGCGCGAGGTTGCCGGGAAGATGTCAGAACTGCAGATCTCCCAGCAGCAGGAGGACTGGGCCAGACGGGAGGGCCGGGTTCTGGTCGAGAAGGACGGGAAGTTTGACCTCGTGAGCCTACGGGAGGTCGAGAGCCAGGGGCTGCTCCCGCCCCTGCCCTGTTCCTATGGCGACGCCCTACACTCCCCCAAATCCGGCGAGCCCCGCTCGGTCCACAGCAGAGGCTCCGCCTCCTCACCTGGACCCAGCACAGGTGTTCCTCTGACGCGCGAGCCACCGTACGCCCCAAAGCCCCCGCCCCTCGCCAGGAATCGGCCCAACTCGGCAGGCCACAGCCAGCATGGGGCGAGACGAGGGACCAAACGCAGGGTGCAGTCGGCGAGCAACACGTCGTCCCACGTCACCTTCACCCTCTCACCTGAGCAGAAACACCTGCAGCTCAAACAGCAGCAGAAGAGAGAGAGGATACGTAGAGAGGTGACCAACGCTCTGTCAGTCTCTCCCTGGTATTGTTCAAAGAGCATGCAAAGGAATGTATTTTAATTTTAATTTTGGCAAATAAACTTCTACTTTCACTCTCGTTTTCACTTCCAAATAAGAGGTTTAGATAAACTGGACTTGTTTGAGGTAAATGGAACCTGTATCTAAATATGCCGCATTGGACTCCATTGTAAAGCAGAGCGGAGCGGTTATCGGCGTGACCAAAAGCTCAGAAAATAAACACGTGACAAAATTATTATTTTTACCGTAAAGAATAGGTCCAGGTCGACAAAAAAAAGAAAGAAACAGAATTATCCTTTGAGTAGAAATATAGAAGTGGCCGTCTCTCCCCAGGAGGAGCAGCGGAGGCGCGATGAGGAGGTGCAAAAGCGGCAGGAGAACGAGCTGGCGTTCCAGGCGTGGATGCAGCGGAAGAGGGAGCAGCTGCAGGTGGAGCGGCGGGTGCTCCGAGCGCAGGAGATGGAGAAAACAAACAGTAAGGTACGGTGTGGCTCGTACTCTGGACACACTGAGTTAGCGTTAGCCACAGTGTGGCTCGTGCTCTGGATACACTGAGTTAGCATTAGCCACAGTGTGGCTCGTGCTCTGGACACACCGAGTTAGCGTTAGCCACAGTGTGGCTCGTGCTCTGGACACACTGAGTTAGCGTTAGCCACAGTGTGGCTCGTGCTCTGGACACACTGAGTTAGCGTTAGCCACAGTGTGGCTCGTGCTCTGGACACACTGAGTTAGCATTAGCCACAGTGTGGCTCGTACTCTGGACACACTGAGTTAGCGTTAGCCACAGTGTGGCTCGTGCTCTGGACACACTGAGTTAGCATTAGCCACAGTGTGGCTCGTACTCTGGACACACTGAGTTAGCGTTAGCCACAGTGTGGCTCGTACTCTGGACACACTGAGTTAGCGTTAGCCACGGTGTGGCTCGTGCTCTGGACACACTGAGTTAGCATTAGCCACAGTGTGGCTCGTGCTCTGGACACACCGAGTTAGCATTAGCCACAGTGTGGCTCGTGCTCTGGACACACCGAGTTAGCATTAGCCACAGTGTGGCTCGTACTCTGGACACACTGAGTTAGCGTTAGCCACAGTGTGGCTCGTGCTCTGGACACACTGAGTTAGCGTTAGCCACAGTGTGGCTCGTACTCTGGACACACTGAGTTAGCGTTAGCCACAGTGTGGCTCGTACTCTGGACACACTGAGTTAGCGTTAGCCACAGTGTGGCTCGTGCTCTGGACACACTGAGTTAGCATTAGCCACAGTGTGGCTCGTACTCTGGACACACTGAGTTAGCGTTAGCCACAGTGTGGCTCGTACTCTGGACACACTGAGTTAGCGTTAGCCACGGTGTGGCTCGTGCTCTGGACACACTGAGTTAGCGTTAGCCACAGTGTGGCTCGTGCTCTGGACACACCGAGTTAGCATTAGCCACAGTGTGGCTCGTACTCTGGACACACTGAGTTAGCGTTAGCCACAGTGTGGCTCGTGCTCTGGACTCACTGAGTTAGCGTTAGCCACAGTGTGGCTCGTACTCTGGACACACTGAGTTAGCGTTAGCCACAGTGTGGCTTGTGCTCTGGACACACTGAGTTAGCGTTAGCCACAGTGTGGCTTGTGCTCTGGACACACTGAGTTAGCGTTAGCCACAGTGTGGCTTGTGCTCTGGACACACTGAGTTAGCGTTAGCCAGTGTGGCTCGTACTCTGGACACACTGAGTTAGCGTTAGCCACAGTGTGGCTCGTGCTCTGGACACACTGAGTTAGCGTTAGCCAGTGTGGCTCGTACTCTGGACACACTGAGTTAGCGTTAGCCACAGTGTGGCTCGTACTCTGGACACACTGAGTTAGCGTTAGCCACAGTGTGGCTCGTGCTCTGGACACACCGAGTTAGCGTTAGCCACAGTGTGGCTCGTGCTCTGGACACACCGAGTTAGCATTAGCCACAGTGTGGCTCGTGCTCTGGACACACCGAGTTAGCATTAGCCACAGTGTGGCTCGTACTCTGGACACACTGAGTTAGCGTTAGCCACAGTGTGGCTCGTGCTCTGGACTCACTGAGTTAGCGTTAGCCACAGTGTGGCTCGTACTCTGGACACACTGAGTTAGCGTTAGCCACAGTGTGGCTTGTGCTCTGGACACACTGAGTTAGCGTTAGCCACAGTGTGGCTTGTGCTCTGGACACACTGAGTTAGCGTTAGCCACAGTGTGGCTCGTGCTCTGGACACACTGAGTTAGCGTTAGCCACAGTGTGGCTTGTGCTCTGGACACACTGAGTTAGCGTTAGCCAGTGTGGCTCGTACTCTGGACACACTGAGTTAGCGTTAGCCACAGTGTGGCTCGTGCTCTGGACACACTGAGTTAGCGTTAGCCAGTGTGGCTCGTACTCTGGACACACTGAGTTAGCGTTAGCCACAGTGTGGCTCGTACTCTGGACACACTGAGTTAGCGTTAGCCACAGTGTGGCTTGTGCTCTGGACACACTGAGTTAGCGTTAGCCACAGTGTGGCTCGTGCTCTGGACACACCGAGTTAGCGTTAGCCACAGTGTGGCTCGTGCTCTGGACACACCGAGTTAGCATTAGCCACAGTGTGGCTCGTGCTCTGGACACACCGAGTTAGCATTAGCCACAGTGTGGCTTGTACTCTGGACACACTGAGTTAGCGTTAGCCACAGTGTGGCTTGTGCTCTGGACACACTGAGTTAGCGTTAGCCACAGTGTGGCTCGTACTCTGGACACACTGAGTTAGCGTTAGCCACAGTGTGGCTTGTGCTCTGGACACACTGAGTTAGCGTTAGCCACAGTGTGGCTCGTACTCTGGACACACTGAGTTAGCGTTAGCCACAGTGTGGCTCGTACTCTGGACACACTGAGTTAGCGTTAGCCACAGTGTGGCTCGTGCTCTGGACACACTGAGTTAGCGTTAGCCACAGTGTGGCTGGTGCTCTGGACACACCGAGTTAGCGTTAGCCACAGTGTGGCTCGTGCTCTGGACACACTGAGTTAGCGTTAGCCACAGTGTGGCTCTCTGCCACAGGTTTCACATAATCCTTCGTTCAGTCCTTGCCCTGGATGTCGCATGACCCCCATACCCTGCCCTCAGTGTCACGTGCCCCTGTACACTGCCCTGATTGGTGTGTTTGGGGCTTTTTGCCAGCAGAGGGAGACATGTGACCCTCAGGAGGCGTTTAAACTCTGGCTGAAGCGCAAGCAGCAGCAACAGGTGAAAGAGCGGCAGCTGGAGGAACTGAAACGACTGGAGGAGGAGAGCTATTACTACCTGCACAACCCAGAGGAATCGGAGCGAGCCTTCAAACTGTGAGTACAGAGAGGAATCAGAGCAAGCTTTCAAACTGTGAGTACAGGGAGGAATCAGAGCAAGCCTTCAAACTATGAGCACAGAGAGGGATCAGAGCAAGCCTTCAAACTGTGAGTACAGAGAGGGAGCAAGCCTTCAAACTGAGCATAGAAAGGAATCAGAGCAAGCCTTCAAACTGAGCACAGAAAGGAATCAGAGCAAGCCTTCAAACTGTGAGCACAGAGAGGAATCAGCAAGCCTTCAAACTGTGAGTACAGAGAGGAATCAGAGCAAGCCTTCAAACTATGAGCACAGAGAGGGATCAGAGCAAACCTTCAAACTGTGAGTACAGAGAGGGAGCAAGCCTTCAAACTGAGTATAGAAAGGAATCAGAGCAAGCCTTCAAACTGAGCACAGAAAGGAATCAGAGCAAGCCTTCAAACTGTGAGCACAGAGAGGAATCAACAAGCCTTCAAACTGTGAGTACAGAGAGGAATCAGAGCAAGCCTTCAAACCGTGAGTACAGAGAGGAATCAGAGCAAGCCTTCAAACTGTGAGCACAGAGAGGAATCAGAGCAAGCCTTCAAACTGTGAGTACAGAGAGGAATCAGAGCAAGCTTTCAAACTGTGAGTACAGGGAGGAATCAGAGCAAGCCTTCAAACTATGAGCACAGAGAGGGATCAGAGCAAGCCTTCAAACTGTGAGTACAGAGAGGGAGCAAGCCTTCAAACTGAGCATAGAAAGGAATCAGAGCAAGCCTTCAAACTGAGCACAGAAAGGAATCAGAGCAAGCCTTCAAACTGTGAGCACAGAGAGGAATCAGCAAGCCTTCAAACTGTGAGTACAGAGAGGAATCAGAGCAAGCCTTCAAACCGTGAGTACAGAGAGGAATCAGAGCAAGCCTTCAAACTGTGAGCACAGAGAGGAATCAGAGCAAGCCTTCAAACTGTGAGTACAGAGAGGAATCAGAGCAAGCCTTCAAACTGAGCACAGCGAGGAATCTGAGCAAGCCTTCAAACTGTGAGTACAGAGAGGAATCAGAGCAAGCCTTCAAACTGAGCACAGCGAGGAATCAGAGCAAGCTTTCAAACTGTGAGTACAGAAAAGAATCAGAGCAAGCTTTTAAACTGTGAGCACAGCGAGGAATCAGAGCAAGCTTTCATACTGTGAGTACAGAAAGGAATCAGAGCAAGCTTTCAAACTGAGTACAGAAAAGAATCAGAGCAAGCCTTCAAACTGAGCACAGCCAGGAATCAGAGCAGGCTTTCAAACTGTGAGTACAGAAAATAATCAGAGCAAGCTTTCAAACTGTGAGTACAGAAAGGAATCAGAGCAAGCCTTCAAACTGAGAGTACAGAGAGGAATCAGAGCAAGCCTTCAAACTGTGAGCACAGCGAGGAATCGGAGCAAGCTTTCAAAGTGTGAGTACAGAAAGGAATCAGAGCAAGCCTTCAAACTGTGAGTACAGACTAAGGGGTCCCAACGATCCCAAATAATGGGTGTTATTTTATGTGTGCAACTCAAGTATTTGCACTTCTATTACATACCCCATATATTGCATACCCCATCTCTGGTGTCTGGTGGTGCTTCAGCAACAGTCCTTTCGACACTGAGTAGTTTAGGAAGTTAAACAGTTGAGTAGTTTAGGTAGCTAAACAGCTGAGTAGTTTAGGAAGACATATTTACGTGCTCATTTAGTTTCTTTTGACGTTGCAAACAATCATCTCTGTCAAAATGGTCACCGGACCAGACTACTACCTAGACTTCTAAAATAGTTCCAACTCAAGTAGAACATTGCGCTTGTTCAAATTGATCAATGATAAATAATTATTAATAATTAATAAGCCGAGGCTGCTATGAATGTTCCTATTGGAGCTGTATTCAAATTCTTAATTCAAATTTTTAAGCGATCAGGGAAATTTTGGTCTCTTATCCTTGAACGCCAGTATCTGACATGAGGTACTTTTCTCTGTCACCTGGAAGACAGATGTCATTTATTAATCATTTGAGTGAATAATTATGATTTGTCTGTTTGTGTGTTCCATGTCTCTGTGTGTGCACATGTGTGTATATATGTATTTATGTGTGCACGTATGCATGTGTGTGTGCGCTCGTGTGTGTGGTTAAGCTGGCTGAAACGGAAGCATGCAGAGAAGAGAACGGAGATGCTTGTGACTCGTGAGCGCTCCCGCAGGGTGCTGATGGAAGCGCGTCGGGCAAGGCGCATGCAGGACCTGCTCTGCTCCGTCAACGAGGCCAAGTCCTTCTGCTTCACTGATCACTATGGTTACCGTTACTGAGTTCAGCCTCACCGATCGCTACGGTTACTGCTACTCATTTTCACTTCAATCATCGCTATGGTTACTATACTGAGTTCCACTTCAATCATCGCTATGGTTACTGTACTGAGTTCCACTTCAATCATCGCTATGGCTACTGTATTGTGATCCACTTCAATCATCGCTGTGGTTACTATACTGAGTTCCACTTCAATCATCGCTATGGTTACTGTACTGAGTTACACTTCAATCATCGCTATGGTTACTGTACTGAGTTCCACTTCAATCATCGCTATGGCTACTGTATTGTGATCCACTTCAATCATCACTGTGGTTACTGTATTGAGGTCTGCCCAAACTGCATCCCACTTAATTAGTGATTTAATAAAAGCCTTCCACAGAAACAGCCTGCCCCAGCCAGCCCTGCCCCAAATTTAGTGACCTTTTCCAGGGGATATATTATTATTATTATTATTATTATTATTATTATTCATAAATTAAACACAGTCCTCAGGCACTATACAAATTCACCACTGCTGAATGTGATGGGACGGGGCTTCTTGGGAAGATTATGTTTGTCAACTTTAAACGTATGCTGCATTTAAGATCTTACAATTAATATAATTTACAAAAACCTCATCTGCATGCATACATTCAGGAATTCTGAGCAGAAAACACAATGATAGTGCATAAGTTTGTTTGATAATTGATGTTAGAGATTTAGATACTCCTAAATTACATTGCTATTATCGAGGCCTCCATGAAGGCAGGGGGCAGTGGCGATCTCCACTGGTAAGGCCCCTCAGCTGCTGGCCTGTTTGTGAATGGGCTGATGTCACTGCAGAAACGCCCCCCCAGCCTTTTCTGCTCCTGTCCCGACCTGAATTACATAATCACAAAATGCATTTGCTTAAATGTTTAAAACAACACTCAAAATCCTAAATTTAAAATGATAAATGCTTCCTTTATGGAAATAAACTGAGTGAAGCCGGTTCCCAATGGGGACCCAATTGGTTGTTTCAAGTTAAATTATTTTGCTTCACTGAGTCCCAATTTCCTTATTTTTCCTGCACTGTAGAGCTTGTTTGTGCAAGTTCAACCATCTCTGTCTGTCTCACACAAAAAAAACATTTCAATAATTTATTGTTTGTGATGTGATGATGTAAAGGCTAAGGATCTATGAATTAGCCCTCCCCACAGCAGACCCAATGCACCGAGGAGGAGGATGCATGTGTGTGTGTGTGTGTGTGTGTGTGTGTGTGTGTGAGAGAGATTAGACTTCTGTGAGTATCCACTTGAAGTATGATGTGAGATACAACCTGTGTTTGTACAACTGTAGATTACAATTTGGCTTGTGAAATCAAACGAGTTAATGCTGCTCCAGTCAATTAAAATGTATTAGTAATTTAAAAAACGAATTTGTAATAAACATATTTTTCAAAACTTCATTAATAAAAGGAATTTGTGTTTTATTTCCCTTACCTTTTCTTACCTTATAATTAACAATAAATAAAAATATTGTGAATTCCTTAAACATTGTTTCAAGGGTAAGAGTAAACCGCCACAACCTGTGGTAATGATTCTTACTACAAATATATAAAATATATAAATGTTTTATGGAGCTACAGTTGAATAAAACACGAATAATATATAAATAAAACAGGAAAGGTTAGTTGTTTATCATGTACATTGAACAAACATTGCTGAACTAAGTGTAGACAAAGTTATAAAATTCCCACATGCTACTGTTGGCAATTTAAAATCTAAAAACACAGATGTGAAATAAATTGAGGTGTGGTGTATCTGCTTTTTCTAAATGTCATGTTTCTAAATCGCGTGAGCTTCACATTGCCGTTACGTCATACAGACTCAAAGCATTCTCCTGTCCCTTGCTCATGGGTCTATTAACCACACTCAATGCAGAGGCGCAAGACACTGTCGGGACATTGCTGTCAATCATCCTTAAGTGACAAATTGATTTACAGTGCCCTCCGGAACTGTTGCAACCCTTGGAAAAGATGAGCAAAAAAAAAAAAAGGCTTTAAAATGTCATTGTTGTTTGTCAGCTTCATCCTGCGCTCAAAATGTAAAGAAATGTAACCTGCCTCACTGCTGCCATCTTGTCAAAGGGAGGGTGTACAAAGTATTAAACGAGGGGGAGTCGATAATTGAAACTCGCCTTTTTCAAAATAGAAATATTTTGTGTTGAAGTTTTTTTCTCTCTGAGCACTATTGAAGAGCATAAAAACATTTGATAAACAATGAAGATAATTTTATGCAGCATTTGTTTTGTTCATATTAAGTGAGGTAAGTTTAATAATGCTGGAGGGCACTATATTCACATGAATGACTGAGAAGGTGTAGACTGAGAAGTACTGACCTCATGCTGGGGATTATTAAAATGCCAGGGAGAGAAAAACTGCGTTGGAAACAATGGTGGCCCTTCTCATGAGGAGAAAATACTGAAGAGTTTTTGAGAGATTGAACAAATAGCGTTTGACTTCTAAATTTCTGTACATAACCATAAGCACTCTCCCAAACCTTCATCACTCTGCTGATGGCATTGTATAATCGCTGCTTATAATTGTTTCCTCAACATAATGATTTTGACCATAGGGCAATAAGCCCCAAATAACTAATTCCATTTGGCCTGATTCTGCCCCAGATCTGGCATTGAAATGCAGGCCGGGTCAGGTTCATCTGGCTGCTGTGTACTGTATAAATGTACTTTACTTTCCCACTCTATACATATTTCTGGGCATTTTCAGGGGAGTAGCTATTTTTTTTATAGCCATTCCCTGACTTATGAAGCTCAACACACTTTTCCCTCATTTGATTTGTGTGTTCTCTTATCTTTCCCATGTTGATGTATGAATAAGGGAATATGGCCTCTGTGTCACCTCATATTTAAACCCCAGTGAGACAGGAAGTCATGGATTACTGCTTGCCTTGAAAGTTCCTAAACACTCAACTTTAAAAAGTAAAATGTAAATGGAAAAAATGCTTCAGCCATTTTGTTCATAAGAATTTCTAAGGGTGCCAATAAATGTGGCACACGTGGTTTTGTTAAAAATAATTATTTCTTGATGGGGGTTTTTTTTTTTCTCAGAATAAATTTACTTCAATTAAAGGTTGGATTTTTCTCATTTTTTTGAGTAAGATTAAGCTAATTCGCCTTTTTACTCATCTTTACCAGAGGTGCCAATAATTGTGGAGGGCACTGTATGTAAAATTTTGTAGCATTTTCACCTGAACACTGCATGAGGGTTAAACTAGAAAAAACACTCTCATAACTCTACAGCCCCCCCCCCCCCCCCCCCAACATTTTAAATAACTTTTATGTCTTTAACCTTTATTTAACCAGGAATTCTCGCTGAGAGAGGAACCTGGCCAAAATAACAACCACATGCATTTTAGTTTTTAGTAAATTAACACAACTTGAACTTTGAATCTTACCTTTGAGATCACAAGGATCTGTTTATAACTGTAAACATGTTGAAACTGGATTTATAGAATAGACCCTTATGAGACTACCTGTAAAAATAAAGGATAATAAAAAAATAATAAAATGTGTAACACCAGATATTTGGGGGTATTTAGCACAAAAGACCAGTCAAAGTTTGTCATACAAGATGGGATTTATATTCATTTCTAAAAATCTACCTTTAGAGTTTATAGTGAGTCTAAATAGTTTTTTCTCTCCTCTAGGGGGCAGTGTTACTGCAAGGAAAAAATTTTTACCTGAAGTTGGAGACTGAGATTTCTGAGATTTTTGTTGTCACTAGGATGTGGAAATAAGTTTAGGACTCCAAACATCACAAGTTCACAACTATGCACCTGCTGATGTCTGAGTGTCCACACGCAGACATACATACTGTAGCGGTGGTTAGCGTGGTTGGCTAGCCACACGCAGACATACATACTGTAGCGGTGGTTAGCGTGGTTGGCTAGCCACACGCAGACATACATACTGTAGCGGTGGTTAGCGTGGTTGGCTAGCCACACGCAAACATACATACTGTAGCAGTGGTTAGCGTGGTTGGCTAGCCACACGCAGACATACATACTGTAGCAGTGGTTAGCGTGGTTGGCTAGCCACATGCAGACATACATACTGTAGCGGTGGTTAGCGTGGTTGGCTAGCCACACACATTTATGATTATTCAAATTCTTGTGCAAATCCCCTGATTTCCCACTTTTCCATTCCCATTCATTTCATATAACACATTCATCAGCCTGCAACCTGCATCTCAAATGATCTTAGAAAGGAGCCTAAATATTAGTGGACTAATGGTTAGTTTTATAGTGGTAATGGTTAGTTTTATAGTGGTTAGTTTTATAGCCTATAGGCCTCTGTGGAATGAGGCATTGCAGTTCTGGAATACATCCCTCCCAGAAGGAAGGAAATGCTGTAACGTGGTATGAAAGTGATCACTCTGAATCATTACGTCATGCTCAGCATTGTGCTGTGACGTGGTATGAAAGTGATCACTCTGAATCATTACGTCATGCTCAGCATTGTGCTGTGACATGGTATGAAAGTGATCACTCTGAATCATTACGTCATGCTCAGCATTGACATTGCTTTCTATGAGTATGAGTGCGCACAGTCTATGACAGGAAAAACACCGCCCACAGCATTACAGAACCGCCAGAACCCGTCACTACTGGAACCCAGCACTCAGACCCCCACAGCATTGCAGAACCGCCAGAACCCGTCACTGTGGAAACAAGCACTCAAACCCCCACAGCATTACAGAACCGCCAGAACCCGTCACTATGGAAACCAAGCTCTCAGACCCCCCCACAGCATTACAGAACCGCCAGAACCCGTCACTACGGGAACCAAGCACTCAGACCCCCACAGCATTACAGAACCGCCAGAACCCGTCACTACGGGAACCAAGCACTCAGACCCCCACAGCATTACAGAACCGCCGGAACCCGTCACTACTGGAACCAAGCACTCAGACCCCCACAGCATTACAGAACCGCCAGAACCCGTCACTACGGGAACCAAGCACTCAGACCCCCACAGCATTGCAGAACCGCCGGAACCCGTCACTACTGGAACCACGCACTCAGACCCCCACAGCATTACAGAACCGCCGGAACCCGTCACTACTGGAACCAAGCACTCAGACCCCCACAGCATTGCAGAACCGCCAGAACCCGTCACTACTGGAACCAAGCACTCAGACCCCCACAGCATTACAGAACCGCCGGAACCCGTCACTACTGGAACCAAGCACTCAGACCCCCACAGCATTACAGAATCGCCGGAACCCGTCACTACGGGAACCAAGCACTCAGACTCCCACAGCATTACAGAACCACCAAAACCCGTCACTACTGGAACCAAGCACTCAGACTCCCACAGCATTACAGAACCACCAAAACCCGTCACCAAGCACTGAGGCCTGCAGGCCTCTTTTAGTGTTTAAAGTTTTTTTTTAGTTGCCACTTTGAGCTTTGACAATACATACAGTGAGCACCATAATTCATTGGACAGTGACACATTTTTTGTTATTTTGGTTCTGTACTCTAGCACTTTGAGTTTGAAAGGATATAATGACAATGAGGTTGAAGTGCAGACTGTCAGCTTTAATTTGAAGGTATTTTCATCCATATCGGATGAACCGTTTAGAAATTATGGAACCTTTTGTATATAGTCCCCCCCATTTTCGAGTCTTCCTCGTTTGCTGCTGGCATTTGGAGGAGGAGATTTATCAGTTTGAGTCAGAGTCAGAGTCAGATAAGCGCATTTCAGATAAGCGCATTTCTCTGCAGCCGGAGCGGTGTAGCAGTCACGCTCACATTGAGAGAGACCTCACAGGACTGGAAATGTGGATGCAGAAGTAGACATCCTTTAGCATGGTCCAGAGAGAAGGAATGGTTAGCCATTGCTTGGGTATTACGTTGTGTGGCATGCTTCCAGCCACACTGAGGACCAGGCAAAGAAAGAATATAGAATTTGACACGGTTCTGTTGCTCCACTAAATTAAATTAAATGGGCAACTGAGGATGATGGTGCCGGTTGCCTTCTTCCTGCCTTCCAGAGAACCAATTCAAATTCAGCCCACAGCAAGAACTCCGGCCTTGTGGTATGGCCTCTTCACTGTGCCTCTTTGTTTAATTGACCTTGCCAATGGAAGAAAGTCAGGAAAAAGAGAAAAAAGTAATGTAGGAAAAAGCCATAACCTTCCCTCCAAAAATGGGCTTCCTCCATGAATCAGCCAAGGGTGTGTGACAGAGTGTATCAGCTCTGTCTGTGTTCCTGTCCAGTCTTTTCCTTACAATGGAAGCAGTCTGCATTGTGTTCCTGTCCAGCCTTTTCCTTACAATGGAAGCAGTCTGCATTGTGTTCCTGTCCAGCCTTTTCCTTACAATGGAAGCAGTCTGCATTGTATTCCTTTCCAGCCTTTTCCTTACAATGGAAGCAGTCTGCATTGTGTTCCTGTCCAGCCTTTTCCTTACAATGGAAGCAGTCTGCATTGTGTTCCTGTCCAGCCTTTTCCTTACAATAGAAGCAGTCTGCATTGTGTTCCTGTCCAGCCTTTTCCTTACAATAGAAGCAGTCTGCATTGTGTTCCTGTCCAGTCTTTTCCTTACAATAGAAGCAGTCTGCATTGTCTTCCTGTCCAGTCTTTTCCTTACAATAGAAGCAGTCTGCATTGTGTTTCTGTCCAGCCTTTTCCTTACAATAGAAGCAGTCTGCATTGTGTTCTTGTCCAGCCTTTTCCTTACAATAGAAGCAGTCTGCATTGTCTTCCTGTCCAGTCTTTTCCTTACAATAGAAACAGTCTGCATGGTGTTCCTGTCCAGCCTTTTCCTTACAATAGTAGCAGTCTGCATTGTGTTCCTGTCCAGCCTTTTCCTTACAATGGAGGAAAGGAGTAAGAATTCCCCTTTCCTAAAATGACAAGCCCTTAATTGTTTTGTTTTTTTGCTTTCTGTTTGATGTCACCTCTCACATAAAAGCTTTTCCGCTAGATGCTTGGATCTTTCCTAGCAGTGTCGGGGAGCTTGGGAAAAGCAGTGTCGGGGAGCTTGGGAAAAGCAGTGTCGGGGAGCTTGGGAAAAGCAGTGTCGGGGAGCTTAGGAAAAGCAGTGTCGGGGAGCTTGGGAAAAGCAGTGTTGGGGAGCTTGGGAAAAGCAGTGTCGGGGAGCTTGGGAAAAGCAGTGTCGGGGAGCTTGGGAAAAGCAGTGTCGGGGAGCTTGGGAAAAGCAGTGTTGGGGAGCTTGGGAAAAGCAGTGTTGGGGAGCTTGGGAAAAGCAGTGTCGGGGAGCTTGGGAAAAGCAGTGTTGGGGAGCTTGGGAAAAGCAGTGTCGGGGAGCTTGGGAAAAGCAGTGTCGGGGAGCTTAGGAAAAGCAGTGTCGGGGAGCTTGGGAAAAGCAGTGTCGGGGAGCTTGGGAAAAGCAGTGTCGGGGAGCTTGGGAAAAGCAGTGTCGGGGAGCTTGGGAAAAGCAGTGTTGGGGAGCTTGGGAAAAGCAGTGTTGGGGAGCTTGGGAAAAGCAGTGTCGGGGAGCTTGGGAAAAGCAGTGTTGGGGAGCTTGGGAAAAGCAGTGTTGGGGAGCTTGGGAAAAGCAGTGTCGGGGAGCTTGGGAAAAGCAGTGTCGGGGAGCTTGGGAAAAGCAGTGTCGGGGAGCTTGGGAAAAGCAGTGTTGGGGAGCTTGGGAAAAGCAGTGTTGGGGAGCTTGGGAAAAGCAGTGTCGGGGAGCTTGGGAAAAGCAGTGTCGGGGAGCTTGGGAAAAGCAGTGTCGGGGAGCTTGGGAAAAGCAGTGTTGGGGAGCTTGGGAAAAGTAGTGTTGGGGAGCTTGGGAAAAGCAGTGTCGGGGAGCTTGGGAAAAGCAGTGTCGGGGAGCTTGGGAAAAGCAGTGTCGGGGAGCTTGGGAAAAGTAGTGTTGGGGAGCTTAGGAAAAGCAGTGTCGGGGAGCTTGGGGAAAAGCAGTGTTGGGGAGCTTAAATAGCAGCAGCAGATAAACACATCCAGCAGATAAACACATCCAGCAGATAAACACATCCAGCAGATAAACACATCCAGCAGATAAACACATCCAGCTCAGCAAAGCTTCTGGAGGCTCTGACATTTACACAAGACAGACTGAGCAGGTTCCATTACAGCTTTAAAGAAATGTTCCTGATTGGTTCTCTGATGACAATGGCACTAAAACACATGATGCATGCTTTGTGTGTGTGTGTGTGTGTGTGTGTGTGTGTGTGTGTGTGTGTGTGTGTGTGTGTGTGTGTGTGCACTTATGTGTGGTCATACTTTTGTGTGTGTGTGTGTGTGTATATATATATGTGCATAGGTATGAGTTTGTGTGTGTGCTCATAATTTTGTGTGTTTGTCTACTTGTGTGTGTGTGTGTGTGTGTGTGTGTGCGCGCGCATTCGTGTGTAGAGGAAGCCCCCCCACCCCACCCCAAAAAAAACAACTGCATTTACACTAAACAGAGAAGCATTTAGTTTCATTAGTATGTGTATGTTACTATATTAGTATTATATTATATTATATTATATTATATTACTATATTAGTACTAGTGAGCTGAATACAAACACAAATAAATCAAAAGATCATATCATCAGAAGATCATATCATCAGAAGATCATATCATCAGATCATATCATCAGATCATATCATCAGAAGATCATATCATCAGAAGGAGTGTAACATGTCACGTTCACCCTACGTTGACCCACCTCAACCCTTCTCAAAATCCAAAGTTTGAGAACGACTGTTTGAGCACATTTATGTGCTACTAAAAATGATTAAGTCCACAGACACACGCCAGCAACTCCTCTGAGCTTCAGTCCCAAGACAAAAGTGTCTGTTCTGAGGCAGCTGGGGAGTGAGACCTTGCTCGTAATTTAACTGACCTTCTGTTAACCTTGCTTCTCATTGGGATATATTTCTGCTTCCATCGCTGAGTCAGCAGGTTCCATCACTCCATGAAGTAAAGCCAATACACACACACACCTACATATTCTTTTCATAAAAGGATTGCAGTAAAACACAATTTACATATCCTTTTTTTTGCACAATTATTCTCTTCCTAACAAAGCATATTTTTGTTCCCTCAGAATTCTGATATTAATTTAAAATGTGATGTTTTGATGAGGCCCTTTCATTGTAACTTGAGATGTTGGAAAGAACTTTCTTTACAGTCATGGCCTAATGCCTAATGGGTACTGATGGGGGGGTCCAATGGGCAGTGCTACCATGAGGCATCACTGATTCACTGATTTGAATTCCTGTTTTGTGGGGATCAAAAAACTTTTCATTTGTTCAAACAAGTCACTGATTGACAGCCTGTTGTAGCTCCGCCCATTGCGAGATTCTCCTATCACTGCCCAGTGCTAATCTCTGAACCGCTGAGGTCTGTGCCCCCATTCGCCAGACTGAGATGCACAAAATCAGCAGGGGCGGAGCCAGTGAAAAGATCTCGCATTGGGACCCACCACTGTTGAATGATCTTACTGTATTTTTTTGTGGGCCCCTTCCCGGGTTTGGGCCCCTAGAATCACCTCTCTCCCCCACTTCGGCCAACGCTGTACCACCTGCACTCGTTCGGTTTCAGGACACCGCGTTTCCTGCCGTTTACCGACCCAGCTTGACCTGAGTCAGAGCATCACATGGGCAACATCCCAGGAGCGCAAGCTTTAGCTCTGAGGGGTAAAACTCTTCCCTCTGTTTATTTGCTTTGCTGAAGGCTTCAAACTTTCAACCATAAATGTACAAGGACATTAACAAAATGTTCTTATATTACTACTTCTTAGTATTTATTTGGAGCAAATACCTTGGACGCAGAACCTGCAGAGCTTACATTTTTACACATCTACAGCCCCTGTGTAAGAGCCCAGTTCTGTCCCGAGAGAGATCAGAGAAGCATGTAACAGGCCTGGAGTGGTCTGGATCTGAGTACTTCCACTTCTTCTACCACGAGCAAAAGCTGATTTTTTTTTGTACTGGTGTATGGCTGGTGTAAGAAAGAAAAAACAACAACAATAGAAATGGCATTTGAAGCTAACCATTGAATTGAACGAGCTGACATTCAGATATCTTTTGGTCAGCTGGTAAGGAAGTGGGGCAGGTTTATTTATTTATTTATGGACATAGCTCAGAGATTGTAGTTCCAGTTGAAGCTATAATAGTCTGTTCCTCTGCCTCATATGGATTAAAGCACTGGACAGGTCCCTCCAAGAATTATGTAGTCTATAATCTATCAGATTTGGTACACTTGGAATGTGGAATTGGAATGTTTCCTTCACACATCCCATTGAGTAATGCGCCAACTAACTTCAGGTCAGAAATGCATAACCTAGCTTACTATCTGGAATGGTAAAGGACGGATGCTGTCTTTCGTCTGTCTGGTCTGAGTTTCGATGTTTATCTGACTGTACAGCTTCGGTGTCTCTGGTGTGTGACTACCAAAAAGAAATATCACAGTAACTTCAAATATACATCACCTGATTAAATTGAACAAGAAAGGTGTGTATACTGGTGAGTTGTAGACTCAAAGGATAATTTTATAACTTTATAGGTTGTTATACCTGGTTCGCCTACGAATGTAACTGTTAATTGGACATCGGCGAACTGAGCGATTTCTTTCTCTCTTTTTTTGGTTATGACTTTTCTTTTTGCATTCTTCGGCTCCGGGCGCTGCGCGCGCTCATTGGCCACGTCATATGTGGGGTGCGGAGGGGGACTGCCGGGCACGAATTCCTCAGCGCGCGCTGCTCATATTTCCTCAAATCTCTTCTCCTCTCGAGCAGACGCAGCGTCCTTTCTTCTCATCTCCGCCGTCCATCCGCAGCCACATTCTCTTCAAAAATGGTACGAATTAGGATAGCATTTTATTAAACATGGATTTAAGATCTTATTTCAGTACGTGAAACTGTTTCACTTTGTATGCACTTGAGCTCGGTGTTTTTTCCCCCCTTGCCTCTTGTTCTGACCCTCTATCGCATCTGCCCCCATATCTCTTCTCCCCGCAGATGTTTGGAAGGATCCCCGCACTGGTCCTTCTCCTCGTCGCCTTCTGTCAAGCCGAGGTGGGTGTAATGACTTAATACCAGTTTCCTTCATGAAAACTTTGCGTCGGTCAAAACGTTTCTACTGTTTTCCCGAAGTGGTCATTAGCGCGGAGATTACCTCGACATTTTTTCTTGCATGGGTCTTTGTGTTTGTAAAATACAGTTTGAGTGATGCTAGCTGGAATGTACAGGTTTTTAGTTTGTTGAGGTACTCACAAAGCCGTCAGATGAAACGTATATGGACATTTGTATTGCTTATAGTGCACCTAAGCGATCGAGTTAATTATTTTATAATTTTTTAAAAAACAGCTGCAATGCATAAGGCACACAAGTTTTTAAGCAGCGGGCAGATGTTTTCTTAACGTACTTAGCCTACACAAAACTATTATTTATTGTACCTATATGTTGCGTTAATTGGAAAAGACTACGCGTTAAAACATAGCAGTGCCACGGACATAACAATGTCTCTGAAACTTTTATTAGCTTTTTCTAACTTTAAAAAAAAAAACTCATTATTTATTTGGCGCGATGTGCGCATGCGCTAATGTATCGCGCTTTTATGCATTTAAACATTTTGAAAGTGGCCCCGAACCACAAGCAAGGCACGAGCTATGCACTAGTAGGCTAGTGCGTAAAGGGTTAAGCATCATAGTCATCCTCAGTGGGTAAAAGATGTCTGTTTGGCTACTGGTGGACATATCTTGCAAAGAGGTTTATGAACCTTGGATCTAATGAGCTCATGGACTACATCACATATATAATATATTCAGGGTAAGGGCAAGGTTTCCCATGTAGCAGTAGTCAGCTGAAAGAAAAAGCTTAAGGAACATAAGGGTGTTAATTTTCAAAAATATGTTTAATAATATTTCTAAAGAGTAGGCTGTCACTGAACATGAGAGCTATCGGAGTATCTATGCTGCGTACGTGTGCTTATGTGTGTAGTCTGTGTACTGTGGTCTTGTGAATCAGCATTTTATGTATTCAGAGTCTTCTTCAAGCCAACAAGTGACCCTCCCCAGTCCACACACACACAACAGATGTCAACACATGTCTGGTCATTGTTTCTGATAGGAAGTGTGTGACAGGCTGGACTCAGATGTGTCTGACACTCGGGTTGGTCCTTATAGTGGAACGTAGAAAGAAAGAAAGAACACAAACAGTTGTCAGTTTGTTGTAACATGTCGGCTCTGAAAGTGCCAGTGCCTTTACGGTGTTTGTCTTGCTAATTAACTGGCCGTGTGGTAAGGGGAGGAGCCTATGGCCCAGATGGACATTCCTGTGTGGTAGATTTAGGCCTTGTGAACAGGCAGCTGTTAAAGTGTGGGACATGAAAAGCCCTGCTGGCTGTTTTGCAGGGGGTGGGGTGGGGGGGGGGTCACTGACACCCTTGTGTAGGTCCAGCTGTCTTTTGTAATAGCTGTTGGGTTTTGATTCTGGGTGCCTGCTGTGCTTTGCAGTAGGTCTAGATTATAACTCCCAGTCTTCACCTTTTCGCTAAATTACTGCTGTGAGCAAACTGAGACATCACACACACACACACACACACACACACACACACACACACACACACACACACACACACACACACACAGACATGGTGTTCACATCAACATGTATACACACATTGGGTTCACAAACACACAAACAAAAATCACATGCACATTGCTCTCTCTCGCTCCCTCTGTCTCTCTCTCTCACACACACACACACACACACATAAAACCACACATATGCACGAATGATAACAAAAGCTCTTTTTTAGCTTTGGGGTAATTTCTAACAATTTAGCAAAGTCAAGAGACAGCAGCAGCTAGTTTCCCAGCCTGTCTTTTTTTCATTAAGTGGCGGATAAAGCAGTCGCTTAGGTTTATGAATCTAGCCAATCCTTGTTTTGGATCCCCTTGGAAACTGAAGAATGACCTCATAGCTTTTATTCAGTTTCTTTAGCTTTTACTTTCCCAGGGGACATTGGTTTGAGTTGGCCCAGCCTTTTCTGCTAAGTTATCTTAATTAGCCCATCTCATAACCCCCCCCCCCAGTCCCGCTGACCTGTCCCGACAGGTGGGCCCGTGTTATCTTCAGACCAGAGCAGAGCCCTGTAATGACACGCACCGGGGGTCAGCGTTGGCCCTCTCTTCACAGCTGGGGGACACCTGGTCAGGTCTTTGTTGTCCTGCTTCTAGGTGTCGAGAGGCATGCGATTAGACACAGTCATTGTCTTTGTGGTTTTATTTTGTTTGTTTATGTTGTTGTTTTTTTAAGCCAGAAGGGGGGGTGCCCGTGGCTTTCATGTGATGGCCTGTGGCGTGTTTCAGTTTGAGTTTGAGTTTGAGTTTGAGTTGACGTCTTGGGGAGACAAGTCTCTTTGTTCACTGCAAAAAATGCCTGTCTTAACAATGGTTTCAGTCTTGTAATGAGACTTAAATCTTTTCTTTTTTTTTTCTCTCTAAAGTGGAAAATATTATCTAGTTTTAAGTTACTTTTTGCTTGACGAGTGAAATGATCTCACCCCACTGGCAAATCTTTTTGTCTTATTTAGCAAAAAAGTAACAGAAATAAGATTCTAAAGTCTAAATACAAGATTAAAATGCTTGTTAAGATTGACTTTTTTTTGGTTTTTGTGGTGTTCTGATTGGGTTTAGTGATGCTGGAATTGTGGCCCAGGCCAGACAGATGCTCTGTGGGCGATGTTAAACTTCAAAAAGAAGAACCATAAGAAAGGATATACAAAGCCTGTAGACCCGAGCTGGGCTTCTTCCTGCTGTTGCCGTGATGTTTGATTTGTGTGTGCTGCTGAGCTGCTCCACAGCTTCTTGTATATCAGTGCTCTTTTTGGGAATGCATTCTGCGTCTCCCCAGGAATGCCATATGAGAAGGGGAACGTGTGCGGCCCACCGAGAGTCACGCGGAACACAGCCTCCATTTTAAAATTATTTTTTTGACTTTATTGAAGAGCTGCGCCCATTCCCCGCTGTGTCTCTGCCGTCGGTGCCCATGTCCCTCTTGCCTTGTGGTGCGTTTGTTACTGCGCGAGACCCACATAAATCTCGCAGAGAGAAACGGGTGAAGGGGACGAACGGCGGGGGATTACGCCAGATAAAGCGGCCCTTTCGCTCTACTCTCTAACCGGCTAACCGGCTAACCGCGTCTGGCTGAGGCAATGCAGCACAGTAGCTTTACCGTTGCAGCGCTCGGCAACCAGACCCAATTGTGACATCGCCCATTATGACATCATTGTGAAATCGCCCATTATGACATCACACCCTAAGCGGCCCTTCCCCAGCTCGATATTAGGCCAAGCTCTCTGTTCCCCCCAACCAGGAAAAAAAAAATCCAGAATGGCAATTTGTGTTACCTGTGTCCACCTCCGGTGTATATGTGTGGCCCGACTGCTACCTCCTGCCCCGCCCATTTTTTCTTTTATCACTGTTTAAGAAGGTGACCCAGATGGCAAACCGATTTTTTCTTTCGGCTTGGCGGCTCCCGCCCAGAGCTGGCAGCTGAGTGGTTGTCGGCTGTCGGCCAGTAACACCAGCAGACTGCTCTCTCCTGGGTGAGCCTGAAGACAATAAGACCATGGAAAACCTCCCGGAGCTGGAAGTTCCTGCGTCTCGTTCCACCCTCTCAGTGGAAAAGGGGGGTGGTACGGGAATTTTGGGAATGAGGTGCTGTTGAGCGTGGGCTGGGGATGCCTTCGCCCGACATTCCGCAAATAACATTCCTTCCCATCAGCACCTCGGTTTCAGAAAGATGAGGTTTATTTTGCGTTTATATTTGATGTAATGCCGATGATGTGCTTTTAATGACGGAAGACGTCCTGTTTTTCATATAACGCTGATGATTTGACAGGAGGCGTTATGTTTTGTGGGAGGTGAGCTGTGCGGGGGATGGTCACCCGGCAGTAAGGTGAGTAACGCGAGGGCAGAAATCGCACGCAGCATATCGTCCGTTAGCAAGGGCTTTGCTCTCCACACAGTTTGTGCTCCGCCCGGCTCTCCGCCCGGCTCCCTCCCCACCTGATTTGGTCTCGGGGGGGTTTTTCGATGACGTATCTGAAACGCCGCTTACACAGAATCTTAACTTCACCCGAGGAAGCATCAGTGAGGGGGCGGGGGGTACGGGGGGGTTGGCTGAGAAGGCAGATTAAATTGTGCTTAACATGTGATGGGCAGTCATGCGGCTCCTTGCCCTGGTCACTGGCATTTCCTTGCAGTCTCAATGCTGCCTGGCGTCCTCAAGGCTTCTGAAGAGAAGAATTAAGATGAAAATCGTGGCGGGAAGGAAAATGGCCGTGTTTGCGAAAGCGCCGACAGCCGATATACGAGGGCGATCGCTGAATTCCTTGGAGGTTTTATGCTCTTCAAAGAGGAAAATTCCAGTGTATAATAAATAAAACAAGCCTGTTTATCAGAGTGGGGGGAAGGTGGATAGCAGGGAGAGAGGTATGTAGTTTGGTGTTGTTTAGCATTGATGCTGGATGGAAGAGAACTAAGCTTTTATGCTTATGTTCTAGTGATTTTAATCAGGAAGTAATGGCAGCTGTGTTCTTTCTAATAAATTATATTTAATAATCATGTTTATTCATTTTTATTTTTGTTACGGAATGGGTCTTTTGGCTGAATAGTATGTCTGGGACACTGCTCTATTAAGCCAGGGTCAGTGCACTTCCTTAGCATCGCAGGGCACTTCCTTAGCATCGCAGTGCACTTCCTTAGCATCGCAGTGCACTTCCTTAGCATCGCAGTGCACTTCCTTAGCATCGCAGGGCACTTCCTTAGCATTGCAGTGCACTTCCTTAGCATCTCAGTGCACTTGTACTCAGTACACAGTACACATGCTGGAATTCCAGCAGTTGGAATTCCAGCATGCGAGCCAGGCAGAAATGCCCCGTACAAGAGCGGTCAGGCGTATTACAAGCACCCCCCCTCCCGGCCCCTTTTCATAGGCTAAGGACTGAGGAGGTCCAGATTGTCCCAAAACACTGGGCTAGTGAAAGGGGGGGGGGGGGGGGGGGCCCGTCCAGAGAGGGAGGGAGGGAGAGAGAGGGAGGGAGAGAAAGATGGGAAATATGCACAGTGTACATTGCATATTGAGAGTGTAAGTGAGTGAGTGTGAGTGAGTGAGTGTGAGTGAGTGTGAGTGAGTGTGAGTGAGTGAGTGAGTGAGAGTGAGTGAGAGTGAGTGAGTGTGAGTGAGTGTGAGAGAGAGAGATGATAGACGATAGACGGTTATAGAGAAAGACAAGCTTGTTGGATTGAAATGCTGCTGTGGGCGTAGGCATTATGCTGCTGTGGGCGTAGGCATTATGCTGCTGTGGGCGTAGGCATTATGCTGCTGTGGGCGTAGGCATTATGCTGCTGTGGGCGTAGGCATTATGCTGCTGTGGGCGTAGGCATTATGCTGCTGTGGGCGTAGACATTATGCTGCTGTGGGCGTAGGCATTATGCTGCTGTGGGCGTAGGCATTATGCTGCTGTGGGCGTAGGCATTATGCTGCTGTGGGCGTAGACATTATGCTGCTGTGGGCGTAGGCATTATGCTGCTGTGGGCGTAGGCATTATGCTGCTGTGGGCGTAGGCATTATGCTGCTGTGGGCGTAGGCATTATGCTGCTGTGGGCGTAGGCATTATGCTGCTGTGGGCGTAGGCATTATGCTGCTGTGGGCGTAGGCATTATCTGCACAGTGTGAAACTGAGTCAGAGCGTACAGCACTGTGGGATGTGTTTTCCCATCATGCATCAGAGCGTACAGCACCGTGGGATGTTCCAACCCTAACCCTCTCTTTCATCCCTCCGTTCTGACATCACCTTTCTCATCCCTCCGTTCTCAAAGGACACTCAAAGGACAATGCCACCCCCAAAACTGAACAGAGCCTTATCCCACAGCACCCCAAAACTGAACAGAGCCTTATCCCACAGCACCCCAAAACTGAACAGAGCCTTATCCCACATCACCCCAAAACTGAACAGAGCCTTATCCCACAGCACCCCAAAACTGAACAGAGCCTTATCCCACAGCACCCCAAAACTGAACAGAGCCTTATCCCACAGCACCCCAAAACTGAACAGAGCCTTATCCCACAGCACCCCAAAACTGAACAGAGCCTTATCCCACAGCACCCCAAAACTGAACAGAGCCTTATCCCACAGCACCCCAAAACTGAACAGAGCCTTATCCCACAGCACCCCAAAACTGAACAGAGCCTTATCCCACAGCACCCCAAAACTGAACAGAGCCTTATCCCACAGCACCCCAAAACTGAACAGAGCCTTATCCCACAGCACCCCAAAACTGAACAGAGCCTTATCCCACAGCACCCCAAAACTGAACAGAGCCTTATCCCACAGCACCCCAAAACTGAACAGAGCCTTATCCCACAGCACCCCAAAACTGAACAGAGCCTTATCCCACAGCACCCCAAAACTGAACAGAGCCTTATCCCACAGCACCCCAAAACTGAACAGAGCCTTATCCCACAGCACCCCAAAACAGAACAGAGCCTTATCCCACAGCACCCCAAAACTGAACAGAGCCCTATCCCCACAGCACCCCAAAACTGAACAGAGCCCTATCTCCACAGCACCCCAAAACTGAACAGAGCCCTATCCCCACAGCACCCCAAAACAGAACAGTGCCCTATCTCCACAGCACCCCAAAACAGAACAGAGCTCTGTCCCCACAGCACCCCAAAACTGAACAGAGCTCTATCCCCACAGCACCCCAAAACAGAACAGAGCCCTATCCCCACAGCACCCCAAAATGACTCCTGCTCTCATTCTGAGCCTGCTCTCGTGATGGTTGCAGGTTCGATTCCCTCCTCACTGGGGTGCAGTGGCTGTGCCCCCAGGACACATTGCTTGGCCTGAACCAGCCACCATAAGAGGGTAAAACAAGGGGACTTTTTTTTTTGGCCCGGCACCCAAACGGGGCTGGAGGTGGGGGTGACTTCCCTCGTAAAACAACACCTGTATTTTCCATCTCACTCTGTTCCGCCAGTGCAGACGGAGAGTTAAGGGTCGGTAAATACCGCAGTCCACAGTGCACCACACTTGTGCATAGTCCACAGTGCACCACACTTGTGCATAGCTGTGAGACTCGCTGTGTGCACCTGGAGTTGTTTTCAGATAAGTAGTGTGCAAAGCAGTGTGTTCACTGTGAAATAAGCTCTGATACAGGGCGTTCAGCCCCTCTCACACTTGTATAAACTCTGCCAGAGTTGATTTAACGCAAAGAATTTTGTGGGTTTAAGTCTCGAGGGTGTAGAAAGCTTCACATGAAGAACCCTCTTTCTCTCGTGTTTTTTCGCACTTGTCTCTTTCAGTTGCTTAGAAACGCCCAACACAGCGAGAGAAAGCTAGAAAAGGTGGCACGATGGATGTGGTGTGGAAGTTATGGCCTTTATTGTGCTTTAAAAGTCGTCTCTGGGGGGGTCTCTTCACCTTGCTTCATGTTATTTTATTTTTATTTTGCTGAATTGACCTTTTCTAGAACATTCTATGAGTAACACGTCGTACGGATACTGATAATGTGAATGTAATCGTTTGCGGCTGTGCTAATCTCCAGCCCCAAGTGTGTCAGAGGCCATAACCCCGCCCACAGTGAGGTCATAGGGTGGCTGACTGGTCACATGTGGCGTGTCAGCTGACCGGCTGCCCGGCACTGCAACCCTGTCCTGAATAGGGGTGCGACAGGGGGGTGACTGACCCCCCGTGTGTGGGGCTGGAGCTGAGGCCAGCTGGATGTTTTGGGGATGGGGGGGTGGGGGTAGGGGGTGTCAGAGGGGACAGCTGGAGGGGAGACTGTGGGACAGAGGAGGAGAGGGCGTGGCCTGCCCGCCTGTCATTGGGGACGGCGTACCACGTCGCCTGCTTTGTGTCCCTGTTTTATGTCCTTGTGTTTTCTGTCTGGGACGGACCCTGTGTCCCAGCTGGACTGGGGGGAGGGGGGGGGGGGGGGCAGAGAGAGAGGCGGGGGCGGGGGGGGGGGGGGGGGGCAGAGAGAGAGGGGGGGGGGGTTGTGAATGTCACTATCATAGCAGCAGTTAGAGGTCACCTTACTGTTCTCTCTCTCTCTCTCTCTGTCTCACAAGGTTAGGGAAGGATAACTGTCATTTTGTAAACAACAGTGATACACTATTATTACTTATGAATGATACATTAACAATAAGTGTGTTCATTCATTTGGTTTAGTAAATTAAAATTTGTATTCTAATCAACAATATTAATAATAATATTAATAATAATAACAAAAAATCAAGCGGAAATCAGTTAAATCTTAATAAAGACATTGTTACGCTCACTTACTCACTTTCTCTCTTGCCCTCTCCCTCTCTCTCTCTCTCTTACTCTCTCTCTCTCTCTCTCTTACTCTCTCTCTCTCTCTCTCTGTGATTAATCACACGGCATGCCCTGGATAGCCAGGCACGCGCAAACTGCGGCGAACTGCGGTGCATGCTGGGACACTTTGCCATCTTCTGGGGTCTCATTTAGAGTAGCGTGGGCAGACGCTCTGGGGAGTCTGAAACTCGGCTTAATTGCTGTTGTTGCAGTCGCCTTGGCACCCGTGATATATCTTACAAAGCAGCAACTGTAGCATTAGTTTACTTCTGGAGGCATTTTTATAGCATTGCGGCCCTGTGACTTGTCGTGAGAGTAGTTCTGCCTGTTAAACAAGCGTGCCCCTTTCTCTAAACATGTGGCAGCCATTACGGCTCAAAGCTGGGGCTGGCAGCGCAGACAGTGCAGCAGGCCTGAGACTACAAGGGTCCATTCTGTTAAACCTCCTCTCACAGGGAGGCTGGAGCCGGGCCCAGAGGACCCTGGAGAGAGAGAAAGAGAGAGGGGGGGGGGGGGGGGGGGGGGGGGTGGAGAGAGAGAGAGAGAGAGAGAGAGAGAGGGGGGGGGGTGGAGAGAGAGAAAGAGAGAGAGGGGGGGGTGGAGAGAGAGAGAGAGTGAGGGGGGGTGGGGTGGAGAGAAGGAGAGAGAGAGATAGAGAGAAAGAGAGAGTACACTGTATGTCTAGATCTGTGTATGTGTTCGATTGTACATGTTCTTTTCTGTGCTTTGGCAACATAAGATGTATCTTGTCATGCCAATAAATCATTTGTGAATCTGAATTTGAATTTGAGAGAGAAGGTGAGAGACAGAGACAGACAGACAGACAGAGAGAAGGGGTGAGAGTGAGAGAACAAGGAGGAATGACAGAGAGAAGGTGATAGATGAATTGAATAAGACAGAGGAGAGAGAGGCAACTAGAGATTGAATTAAGAAAAGCATAGGAGGAGAAGGAGATGGGACAGAGAGAAAGAGAGAGATGAGAGAAAGGGATGAGTGAAAGAGAGGGGTGAGAGAGAGGGATGAGTGAAAGAGAGGGGTGAGAGAAAAAGAGGGGGGAGTGAGAGAGGGATGAGTGAGAGAGAGGGGTGAGAGAAAAAGAAGGGGGAGTGAGAGAGGGATGAGAGAGGGCTTACTCCCCTGTACTTGCTGAAGTGTTGATATTTCATATATTGTTACATATTGTGACAGTTATTTTTAAATATGATAAGAATGCTTGTTGACCAATGCGTGTTCGCTTTGAAAATTCTCCTCTGTGTGTCCCGTCAGTAACGAGTCATTGGATTGGACACTGCTCTGTGTGTCCCGCCAGTAACGAGTCATTGGATTGGATACTGCTCTGTGTCCCGCCAGTAAGGAGTCATTGGATTGGATACTGCTCTGTGTGTCCCGCCAGTAAGGAGTCATTGGATTGGACAGGACTGCTCAGGGAGCTAGAAGGGAGATGGAAAAGGAGAAGTGGCAGAGAGAGAAAGGGGGGAATGGAGGTAGAAAGAGTGAGAAAGAAAGGAAGAGAGAGGCTGTGGAGAAAGAGAGACGGAACGGGAGGGAGATGCTCCCGGTTCCTGCGGGACTGACTCCCAAGGCTAGTGTTTCTCCCCGCAGTTTGGATAAATGAGATATTCAGAGAGGAATTTGGGTAAGGGGGGGGAGGGGGGTCATTGTATAGACCTCTTAGTCAGCGCCCAGAGGGTTGGGAAAAGTTGTGTTTTTCTCTCTCTCTCTCTGCTGTTTTAACTGCTAGCAGATGTTCCAGAGTCTTTGTTTTTAGGAACTATGGCGCCTTATTTTCGCTCTGAACACTGAAGAATAAGTAAGCTGTGGGTTCTTTGGGAGAGGGTGGGGGGGTGCTTGTACCCGTACCACCCTGCTTGTTGCCCCCAGCGGCTCATGGATTTTTTGGGGGTTAATCCCGTGCATTGCAATCTCCCCAGGGCGCATTCACTCCCAGACTGCCCTCGGGGTTCAGTGGCGTGTTAACGGTCCCTGTGCTATTCCAAAAACATTCCTGAGATGGGAGCCCCCGTTATTTACACCTCTCCACCCTGCGCCCCCCCGCCCCCCCATGGGTTTTTGTTCTGTCCCCCTCTCTTTTACCAGGAGCACTCTGGAGGAAGAAACAAAAAATCTTTTGAAATGAATTATGGGATACGGATCCGAGGGTAATGGGAGAGAAAGCCGCACTGTAACGACACTCAGATCTGAGAGCAGGAGAATAGGGTGAAAGGAGCACGTTGACAGAGGGGTGTTCGATTCAAACATGTCCGCATTATTCACTCAATTCAAAGCGGTCGCCTTGCAATTAACGTGGCACCCGGTGCGCCGAGGCAAGGAGGGGGTCTAACGTCTACGCCAGACATTTCCAAAGAAGAGCGAGACGGTTTCAAGAAGCTTCCCTTTCCTCCCTTAGCCCTTTGAAGAGTTGAAGAGTAGTTTTTTAGTGATCGTTACATCATTCAGCATTAGAATGTTCAGTTAAGAACATTCTAATCACATATTTGTGATCTTAATAAGGGTTAATAATCTCCTTATCAAGCGTGTAAACTGTGCTCCTCTTTGTGCTAAAACCTTTTTAAATGCACAGAATCCACAGAACCTTTGTGTTTCCTGCAGGGAGGAAAGATTACAATCAGCTTTTTTGAATTCTTAATTATTATTTTTATTTTTTTTACAGCTAGCGCAACAATAGAATAGTTTGAATATAATATATTTATAGCCAACATGGAGTGAAGTTTTTCCCACACTTTCTTCCGTTGACAGAAATGTGTGTTTTGTCGTCTAACATGGCGGGCAGTGTGTCGGACTCTTGCAGCCCACTGCAGTGTCCAGAATACTGTTTTTAAATATGGAGGAGGCGTAACAGCGACTCTTGCTTCCTAGTTTGAGACGACGGGGGTCGCTCTGACCCACATTCGGAGACAACACGGCCCTGGTGGACAGTGGCAGGACCCTGTGAGAACGCAGCAGAGTGGAATTCGCTGTAATGTGCGTAATGTGAAACACATGTGGCCGACGGACGAGCAGGGGAAAGAGCAGGGGAACGAGCCCTACTCTAAACGCCCTTTTGTTTGTTGTCGACGATGGAGCTGGAAAACAGAGCTTTGATTCTTTTTTTTTCTTTTTTTTTAAAGGGGGAGAGAAGTAAATGAAATTACTGGATGAATGTTACCTCAGGACACAAGAGGCAGTTCTCTGTAAGGCTGGTTATGTTGGTGATGATGTCACCTTGGAATCACATGAGATCACATGACCAAAACGCAACCACACCCCTTGTTCTAGTACCACATATATGGGAATGGTTCTTTGGGATTTAGTTTTTTCCATTTAGTTTTTTACTGGAAAGCCCCTTCCAGCTTGTAGGGTAAACTCCTCCAGGAACAGTGCACTTTGACCTTTGACCTTCAGCCCTATCCTCCGTATACCAGGGCCACGTTCAATCTGAAAACGGTGTGCACCGTTTTGCTACGGTTTCCAGGTTGAACAACGTTTCCTCGAAACGGTGTGAAACGGTGTGCGACGGGCTTTGAGGTACGTTTTCTCTCGTTTGGTGGGTGTGTCAGAGGTGTTACCCAATCAGCAGCGATGTGTATATAAACCCCGCCGTATTAAAAAGGCAACGCTTGCGTAACAAAACAGGGTGTTCAATGCACCACCGTTTCCATTTAAATTAACGTTTTGCTACGTTTTGTCGGGGCTGAACGCAGCCCAGCTGTCTCCCTGGTGCAACATGGCAAAAAAACATCCAGTGCTAACCCATTGCGGGCGACTAACCCCCAAACACATTTTTCTTTGTTTCTTAAGTTTTAAACCCCAAATTTACTCTACAACGACTGAATATCCGAAGCATGTTGAAAACCCAGCCGTTATAGCTTATCAGCCCTGCTGATGCTTCAATAAGGGAAACACATTTGGTACATTTCTGTGAGGGGGGGGGGGGGTGCATTGTGATTGGCTAAATCTTGCCAGTAGAGTTTTTAGTCTTGGAACAGAAGTGCGCCTTAGACTTCTTTTGCTGTGGTTTTCAAAAAGCTGCTGCCGTAGCAACCTGGACTCGTCATGAAAATAGCGGATTCCATTGGAAACAGCATGCACGCACTCTCCAGACCAATTACCCAGGCGATGCTTCTTGGGGTTGGAATCTCGGGAATGTGGACTCGCTTCCTCATTTGAGACCTCTGGCGAGTGTCACCATGAAAAAAAGAAATCCGTTCCGTTTCACTGTCCCTGTAATATCTGATATAGCAGGTTTGCATAGTGGAGTGGTGCTCTCTCGGTGTGCTCCTGTGCCTCCTGGCGGGTTTTTGGGGCTGGGAGAGGGGTAGGTCAGGGGAGCCGTCTAGACAGACCCTGCTGAGGCCTGTAGGGAGGAGGAGGGGGGGGGGGGGGGGGTTTGTGAAGGAATTTAATGAGCCACATTTGTCTTTATTCAGACCAGGGGAAAGACCCTTGTTCTGGCCACAGCGTTGCTGTCTGACCCCGTTCTCCACACTAGAGAGCTTAGAAACGGCCGCATACCACGTGGAAAAATAGCACCCGGTGCCCTGAGCCCTGTCCTCTGAGCCTGTGAGAGACGGGCATTCTTCTCCCCCCCTCCCTCCCTCCGTCCTCCCTCCGTCCTCCCTCCCTCCCTCCCTCCGTCCCTCCCTCCGTCCGATGATTAAACCGCTGCTGTATGCTTCATTCCTGGGAGTTTCTTTGTAATTTGATCTCTGGATCCCAGTGCATTGTGGGGCTTTGCTCTGGGAGTGGGCCCTGTAATTGGTCGAGTCAGACTGTGCTCACGCTCAGTGGCAGGCTCCTGCTTGTTGGGGGGGCTTGGGGGCGTGAGGGGGGGGGGGCTTGGGGGCGTGAGGGGGGGGCTTGGGGGCGTGAGGGGGGGGGGCATTGTTTGTTGCGTGGAAGGACGTAGCCGCTGTTGCTCCGCGGTGGTGTCGGCGATCGTTTGAAAAGCAGCGAGACTTTGTGCTGTAACCTCATTAGCGGCGCGGTTCGATCGGTTCGATTGGCGATCAATCCTGTGGCTCCTCGGGCAAAGCCGTGGTCAGAGAAGCTCATTAGGGCAGGAAGGGAAATCACCCGTCCAATCACAGCGGTGCCTCTAATCACATTCCTCGGCAGCGAGTGATGGATGCGGATGTTGCAGAAGTTTTGCTTGGAGATGCGTGCTTTAAATCAATAGTTTTTTTGTGCAAATGTATAAGTAACGTCCCCTTGGACGCAACCAATGGTGGAGGCAAGGGTTATTGATATGGTGTACTATATGGGCACACGTACGTACGCACACACACACACCTACGCACACACACACACACACACACACACACACACACACAGATCTGCTGAGCCTTCCCTAAAGTACCCACGCAGAACAGCTGATGTCAGCCGCGCGCGGGAGCACTCCTGCACTCCTGCTGTGTTTATGGATGGCGTTTGGGCAGCGGTTATGGAAATGGCGGAGAGGGAAATCGATCAAGCCTTTCGCGGCGGGAGATCCGTTCTCCCAAGCGCCGGTCAGCAGTGGCAACACACGCCTGTGAATACCAAAGTAAGACTAAAGCAGACGCTGTGTTTTTATAAAGCCTCCTCCTCCTCCTCTTCCTCCGCCCCTCGTTCTTTTTGGCCACTTTGTCTTTATGTAGGCCGTACTGTACTCACTAATTCCATATTTATTTATGAAGAGCTGACCCTGGGGTAGGAATTCTCACAGCAGTTTGCTTTTGCTTGTGTGACCCCTGGCCCTCTCTCTCCTGGTTCTCACACTTTACTCATATTATATGGACATTATTGATATGATATGGACATTATTGATATGATATATGCGTTATTGATATGATGTGATTTGGGCTTGAAAACGATCTGCAGCCCAGTAGCGAAGTCTTTTGAAAGTGTGACTGCCGTCGGTTGAATGTAAGGAAGCTGGGAGGGTCAAATTCAGAGTGCAGAATGCCTCTTGTTTCTTGTCACTGTCTTTTACTCTTAGACCTCAAGACCTCAAACTCAAATTAATCAAATTAACTGCTCTCAATTAGTGCAGTTAATTTAATAATTCCTGCTGCCTGTTCCTGTTTCCGTGGAGATACTATGGGTGTGTGTTGTGGGTGATGGAGTCAGTTGTAGTTGTGTGTTGTGGGCGATGGAGCCAGTTGTAGTTGTGTGTTGTGGGCGATGGAGCCAGTTGTGGGTGTGTGTTGTGGGTTATCTTCCCGCGGGCATGACAGGCAGAGCGTTGCTAGGGTGCTTGGTTTGTTGTTGCTAGGGTCGTTATACTGATTCATATGGGGTTGTAAGGTTGTTAGGGTTTTTTTTTCTTTGGCTGTTCGACTATATTTTATCTAGGTGACTTGTGGTAACAGTCCTAACACCCCAGGGAGAGCCTAGAGTAAGATGATGTCATGCTGCTCCACCCCAAACTCTTTGTTTGGTGTTTTTTTTCTCCCAAGTTCTGAGGTAAAAGGGTCTTCCTCACGCCCCATGGCTGTTCCACACACGGGCAGCCCTGTTAGCTGCCTCCTCCCCCTGTTAGCTGCATGTTTCTCTCTGTGAAAGCGATCGCAGCGTCAGACACACACCGCCAACCCCCACCCCCACCCCCGCATCCTGAGCCACTGTAAAATGTAGGACGGGATGGGAGAGATTAAAAAGTCTGTTTTTAAAGCGGAATCTGCTGCAGAACAACTGTCTTGTAAAATTCTCGTTTTTCTTCAAATCCTAAGAAAATGCAGCGCAGTGCTGAGTCACAGGCTTACTGTGGGGATAGATAGAGAGATGTTAGGCTGGGCTCTTACTGTAGGCTCTCCCTGTGGTGTTAGGCTGTGGGGATAGATAGAGAGATGTTAGGCTGGGCTCTTACTGTAGGCTCTCCCTGTGGTGTTAGGCTGTGGGGATAGATAGAGAGATGTTAGGCTGGGCTCTTACTGTAGGCTCTCCCTGGGGTGTTAGGCTGTGGGGATAGATAGAGAGATGTTAGGCTGGGCTCTTACTGTAGGCTCTCCCTGGGGTGTTAGGCTGTGGGGATAGATAGAAGCACATTTAGGGTGACAAAGCACTGCTTTCTTACAGAACTGCCCACTTGCGCAGTCCAGTTTCCACTTCGCATGAAGATACTTCCTAAGAAACTTAAATCACCAAAGAGGTGATTTACAATTAAGATCAAGACTAAAAGACATTTAAAAATGATTAAAACAAACTACCAGATAACAAAGAAGCCTTTTCAGGGGAACTACAGCTCTGTTTTAATAGCTGCTATTAAAAAAATCCCCCGAGAACATTAAGCAGGAACAACGGCACATTCCCACAGAATGAGTTTTCTTTTGAATTCCTGTTGAAGGAAAAACCCAAATCCAGGGTTTTCCTCCCGTTCTCCTTAACAAGCAGGGCACTCTGTGAGAGCCGTTTCCCAGCAGTGTGCTGTCCCTGTCCACACAGGAAGTGCCCTTGTTCACACAGGAAGTGTCCCAGTCCAGACCAGCTCATTCGGATCACCCGTCAGCCCGACTCACAAATGACCTAGCTATTGAGAACGAGGCACGCTCCCTGGGCAGACTCCTCCCCCTTTAACATTTAAGGAGGAACTTAAATCTTTTTCATACAGGACTAGTGTTCCCATATGTTTTTTTTTGGCTTTGTTATACCCACCCTCTTGGTGGGTAAAGGTTCCACATTTTTACAACGTCAGGCAGACTTATGCGGCTGTGGGCTTCAAGGCCCCGATAAAGACATGCCTTTTAAAAACCGTCCTTCAACTCGCATGTAAAGTTTATGATCTTGTGTTCAATGAATCACACGTTTTATGCCTGTATTCAGATGATTTTTTTTTACTTCAGTTGTTATTTTGGCGTTGGAAAATACTTTGAATGCCATGTTTGAAAAAGTATTATTATTATTTAGTAGTAGTGGTATACTTATGGTTATCACAATATTATTATTGAGCAGTGTCAGGTTGTTTTATCAGTGGAAAAAATGAAAAGAGCTTTATAAATTAAATTATTATTTCTTGTCCACATCGTCACCTGAACCTTCCTCCTCGTTATTAGCACCGTTAAAGAGCGCCGTTAAAGAGCGCCGTCTGGGTGTAGCAGCTTGTCTTTCTAGTGCCAGGATGGAGTGATGTTTGGAAGGTTGCCACTTCACTGTTTTGTTCCAGAAACTCAATTTTTTTACCAAGGGAAGTGGACCGAACAAAAGGCAAACATCCTTGCGGCTTTCATCAACAAAATGAAAAACTATTTCAAAGAAGAATTTAAAAGAAATAAGCCATTTGACTTGATTAATTCTGCTCCTGTGTGAGTGTGTGTGTGTGTGTTAGTGTGTCATTGTCAGTGTGTGTTTGGGGTCACTAAAACTGACACTATTCAGAATCTCTCTCTCTGTAGGACCTTTCATATGGACAATTGCCTTTAATTTGCTTTAATTTGCTCGGCCGAATGTCTGATTAAAGATATTTAGAGAGAGCAGGAGATGTCAGTCAGCAGGAGGGACAGGGGAGAAAGGGAGAGAGACAGCGAGGGGAAAAAAGAATAAGATTTAAAAACAAAAACAGGGAGAGAGACATTGGAGAAGGAAAGAGAGGGAGAGAGAGAGAAAGAGAGAGAGAGAGAGAGAGAGAAAGAGAGAGAGAGAGAGAGAGAGATGCCGAACCTGTCTGCAACATGGTGCAAATTAGAGACAAAACTTGCCGATTGGTCTTCCGGTACCACACCACTGCTGCAGCCATTAACCCCATGCCTGACCACACCCAACACAGCTTAACCCCATGCCTGACCACACCCAACACAGCTTAACCCCATGCCTGACCACACCCAACACAGCTTAACCCCATGCCTGACCCCACCCAACACAGCTTAACCCCATGCCTGACCACACCCAACACAGCTTAACCCCATGCCTGACCACACCCAACACAGCTTAACCCCATGCCTGACCACACCCAACACAGCTTAACCCCATGCCTGACCCCACCCAACACAGCTTAACCCCATGCCTGACCACACCCAACACAGCTTAACCCCATGCCTGACCACACCCAACACAGCTTAACCCCATGCCTGACCCCACCCAACACAGCTTAACCCCATGCCTGACCCCACCCAACACGGCTTAACCCCATACCTGACCACACCCAACACGGCTTAACCCCATGCCTGACCCCACCCAACACAGCTTAACCCCATGCCTGACCCCACCCAACACAGCTTAACCCCATGCCTGACCACACCCAACACGGCTTAACCCCATGCCTGACCACACCCAACATGGCTTAACCCCATGCCTGACCACACCCAACACAGTTTAACCCCATGCCTGACCACACCCAACATGGCTTAACCCCATGCCTGACCACACCCAACACGGCTTAACCCCATGCCTGACCACACCCAACACGGCTTAACCCCATGCCTGACCACACCCAACACGGCTTAACCCCATGCCTGACCACACCCAACACAGCTTAACCCCATGCCTGACCACAACCAACACAGCTTAACCCCATGCCTGACCACACCAAACACGGCTTAACCCCATGCCTGACCACACCAAACACATCTTAACCCCATGCCTGACCACACCCAACACGGCTTAACCCCATGCCTGACCACACCCAACACGGCTCAACCCCATGCCTGACCACAACCAACACGGTTTAACCCCATTCCTGGGGACATTAGCCGGGTCATTAGCCGTTGTTGTTGTATTGGTTTTGTAGATGGCAGAGGAAGGGAATGATGGGTATGTTTTGCTGACAGGAGCGAGTGGTGAAGGGTGGAGCGGGAGGAGCGAGTGGTGAAGGGTGGAGCGGGAGGAGCGAGTGGTGAAGGGTGGAGCGGGAGGAGCGAGTGGTGAAGGGTGGAGCGGGAGGAGCGAGTGGTGAAGGGTGGAGCGGGAGGAGCGAGTGGTGAAGGGTGGAGCGGGAGGAGCGAGTGGTGAAGGGTGGAGTGGGAGAGCTGGCAAGCGTGAGCAGCTCTAACATGGCGGCTCTGTTATGTATCAGTCTATTTTGGGGCACTCTGTTTCCCTGGCGACGCTCACATCCATTTGTGCCTGGCTCACCTGCGTGGTTTATAAATACACACCTGCACGCTCTTGGGGGGCCTTTGTTTCCCCCGATCCAGGTTGCAGGGAGGGGGGGGGGGGCTCGAGTCAGTGGAGCGCTGGCTTGTGATTGGCTGAACCTGGTGCTAATTGGAGTTAGCGCTGAAAGATGAATGTAGCCTTGGGTGCTGCTTCTCTCCTGGGTGCGCGGGGGGGGGTGGGGGTTGGGGGTGGATGGTGGAAGCGTGGAGGAGTGAGACTGAACAACCTTCACGTTTCTGTCCTCTCTCACCCTCTCCTCTCTCCCTCACTCCTTTCCCCCTCTTTCTCCTCGTTTCTCTCCTCCCCTCCCCCTCTTTCCTCTTTCTCCTTTCATGTTCTCATCTGTAGTTCAAGTGCCCTCTCTCTCTCTCTCTCTCTCTCTCTCTCTGTCTTTCTCTCCTCTCTCTCTCTATCCCTCTCTTTATCCCTCTCTCTCTCTCTCTCTCTATCTCTATCTCTCTCTCCATCCCTCTCTATCCCTCTCTCCCTCCCCCTCTCTCTCTCTCTTTCTATCCCTCTCTCTCTGTGCTGTTCTGTCATTTCACAGGAATGTAGGACTGCATCTGGTCCTGATTAGCGAAGCCTGAGAGAGCTTTGACTTCATTCTGGGGGTGCAGGGGGGTCATTCTCACAGCATGCGCGTGCCACAGGTACGCCTCACACGCAGGTCAGCGGGGAGCACTCCGACCCCCCGGGGGTGCTCCTCTAACCCTGAGTTCGGAGCAGAACTGCTCGTTCGCGGAGGGGCCGCGCGTGAGACCACTTCTCAGACCACGCATTGTGCGCCTGAAAGCCAGTCTCCAGTTACGGCACGGTGGCAGGATGTTTGAGGGAACAGTCCCCAGTTACGGCATGGTGGCAGGATGTTTGAGGGAACAGTCCCCAGTTACGGCATGGTGGCAGGATGTTTGAGGGAACAGTCCCCAGTTACGGCACGGTGGCGGGATGTTTGAGGGAACAGTCCCCAGTTACGGCATGGTGGCAGGATGTTTGAGGGAACAGTCCCCAGTTACAGCATGATGGCAGGATATTTGAGGGAACAGTCCCCAGTTACGGCACGGTGGTGGGATGTTTGAGGGAACAGTCCCCAGTTACGGCATGGTGGCAGGATGTTTGAGGGAACAGTCCCCAGTTACAGCATGATGGCAGGATATTTGAGGGAACAGTCCCCAGTTACGGCACGGTGGTGGGATGTTTGAGGGAACAGTCCCCAGTTACGGCATGGTGGCAGGATGTTTGAGGGAACAGTCCCCAGTTACGGCACGGTGGTGGGATGTTTGAGGGAACAGTCCCCAGTTACGGCACGGTGGCAGGATGTTTGAGGGAACAGTCCCCAGTTACGGCATGGTGGTGGGATGTTTGAGGGAACAGTCTCCAGTTACGGCACAGTGCAGGGATGTTTGAGGGAACAGTCCCCAGTTACGGCATGGTGGCAGGATGTTTGAGTACACACGGGTACGGATGAGGTCAAGGAGCTGCAGTCAGATTGTTGCATATACTATGTGTGTGTGTAAAGGTGTGTGTGTGTGTATGGGACAGCCAGACAGCTGTAAGATGGATGTGTGTGTATGTGAGTGTGAGTGTGTGTGTGTGTGTGAGTGTGTGTGTGTGTATGGGACAGTCAGACAGCTGTAAGATGGATGTGTGTTTTGGGACGGGCCGGGCCCCTGACTCCAGCTGTACAGAGGAATGTAAATGACAGGGAGAGTCTGAGTGGAACTGGGTCAGCTCACAGTGGAGAGAAAGAGAGAGAGAGGAGGGGGGGAGAGAGAAGAGAGAGAGGGGGGAGAGGGAGAGACACAGAGAGAGGAGGGGGGGCCATTCTGCCACAGCCTGGGGCCACAGGGCCACTGACCCCTCAGCCCGCTCCCTCCCCATCGTCCCACGGCCCTCTGGGACCATGATTCTAATGTTTCCAGCGGCCTCGTGGCCCTGTCACACCGGAGCTTGTAGTGGGGTCAAAGGTCAGAGGTCATGGGGGGCCCTTTTCAGATGGGCTAGTCCATACGGTCTGTTCAAACTACCGCAGCACCGCAGTTGAAATGCACACTGACCTCTGTGGTAAAACTGCGGAATTTCAGCGGTCATTTCCTAAGTGGACGCACTTTTCCAGGGTAGTCTTTAAAGTGCTTTGATTTTTCCAGCCCGCCCTCCCCCCGCTGGGAACGCTGGGAACGTGGTGTTGAATGGGAGCTGAAAGGAATTGTAATTGTGGATTGAGTGATGAGCTGAGCACAGACGGTCCTCTCTGTTCTCTGTGCTGTATCTGATCTCCTGTAGCACTTAAAGAGGGCCGGTGAACGGGGGGGGGGGCAAGTCCAGGCCGGCCCTTAAAGAGGACAGATGGAGAGGTAGATAGATAGAGACCTTTATTTAATCAGGGATAAGCCCATTGAGAGCAATCTTTTACAATGGCGCCCTGAGAGTACAACAATGCAACAAGACAACACAACAATAAATTAAAATATTACAAAAGTAGTGCAAACAATATGAAAATTATTGAAAATAGTAGATACATTATGAAAAGCAAGTACTAGATTCCAGACAAAACTCATTCAAAATAAACCTGAAACACTCAATACTAGTCAGTCTGTCCCATTTGAGGGTGACCTGTAACTGATTCCATTTAAAAGGTGCATAGAAGGCAAAAGCAGCCTCTCCAGGTTCAGTATTCATACGTGGGTTACAGAGAGTGAATATTCTTGAGAGCGAGTATACTGCGCAATAGATATAAACTCTAAAAGGGAACAAATATATAATGGCAACTTATTTATTCCTGCTTTATAAATGAACATAAGGCAGTGGTATTCCCTTATGTCACTAAGAGAGGTCAAGAATAATGTGATTTACCATGTCAAAAGCTTTGATAAGTCGATAAATAGGGTAAAGAATATATCATTTACCACCTTGTAAGCTGCGGTCAGTACTGTGCCCAGGTGCCCAGGCATAAAACCAGACTGATATGAGTTCAAAATGCTATTTGTAGATAAATAAGGACAAACTTTTTTATTCACCAGTTTAAAAAAAATTTTGGCTAAGCAAGGAAGTTTAGAGAGAGTGAGACACACACACACACACACACACACACACACGCGCGCACACAGAGGTTGAGCTGCAGTAGATGTTCTGTGTTTGGGGCCTCCTGTTAGAGGGGAATGAAATGCAGACTTCAGTCGAGACAGGAAACGCTTTTCTAACTCAGTGACTCATGGGCTGGGCTTCCTGCCAGGAGCGGCTGGGGGCGGGGTCAGAGAGGCTGGGGGCGGGGTCAGAGAGGCTGGGGGCGGGGTCAGAGCCTCCATGGGAACCATGAAAGAAAAACACAGCTTCAGGGTCCAGATGTGGGGACGCTGTTAGGGGAACACACACACAGTATAAACAGCACAAACACACACTGCCAAGGCACAGTTAAAACATTTAAAACTTTATTTAAAACCACGGACATAAGCAGGTGTCCGTTTTCCGTTTCCCCGACAGAAGATGGAGGATTCGGGTGGAAGGGCAGAGAAGGGGATCGAGAGGAAAGATGCTTTATCTGTAGCTAGTCCCTGTGACTCTCTGACAGAGGGAATTAGATTTAGGTCAGCTTAGATTTAGTGTGTGTGTGTGTGTGTGTGTGTGTGTGTGTGTGTGTGTGTGTGTGTGTGTGTGTGTGTGTGTGTGTGTGTGTGTGTGTGCGTGTGCACGCGTTTGCCAGTGTTTAAGCTTATGTGTGCATGGGTGTGAGTATGTGTACGTGTGCGTGTGCGTGTGCGTGTATGTGGTGACCTTAGCCTGACTTTAACAGAACAATGCATCCTTTTTCTGGAGTTTCCTCTTTAGCCCCTCCTCTGTCTGAGTGACAGTACACTTCCACCAATCCCAGGGTTGGAAGGACAGAAAAAGACAGGCGGTGCGTCCCAATATTCTTCACTCCCCACCTCCCTTCCTCCACTCCCCCACTACCACTCCTCACCTACCCGGAAGTATGCAAAACTGTCTCAACGTTTCGAGTACAAGTATTTACATGTACAGTATACAATGTACCTGATATTGCGGTTTGCGTCGAGACATTAATCAATATGTAACCATTAATACGTAATTAAGATGTAATCAGCAACATTAGATTAAAACACAAAGATCCGTTTCCGGGGCAAGGGGGAGAGGAGGTGGGAGTGGAGGAAGGGAGTGTGCATTTTTTGAGTATTGGGACGCACCCAGGGGCCGTGACTGAATATGATCTCTTCACCCCTTTGAGGCGCATACTTGAGTCAACTTCGTCAAAACGCTTTTGAGCGGGCAACTTTTTCTCACAAATGGGGGCACTTAAAATCCCAGAATGAAGCCCTTATTTCCAGGGTTTTGTTGAGGGGATTCAGAAGCACACTCATCCACAGAACTGTGCACTCGTACGACAATTTCAGGAAGTAAATTTCAGAAGTAAAAACTACAACTTGTAGTACAAGACATAGACTGTATATGCATGTCTATGGTACAAGAGCGGGACATATATTACAAACTACTTACCCCCCGTTTTTGCCTCACACTGCAGTGTCCTTTGATTGTGTGCTGCCCGCTGGAACAAAATATTGGGGAGGACTTTTACTTTGTGAACCTGGATTTGTACACCTCTGGGCTTAGCCAATCCCTGTGAGGTTAGCGCCATGGAAACATAGCCACTGATGAGAGAGCTGTCTAAAAACAGTCCACCATTCAAATCTAATGAGTATGGGGCCACGCCCCCTTAACCCTGTAAGGTGTAAGATCACCAGTATGTGATTAGAATGTTCTTAACTGAACATTCTAATGCTGAGGTAACAATCACTACTGCTAATTGAAAACAATGGAGTTCTAGAACACTGACTTAGAATTTAGAAAAAACATTCCAAAAAACCTACTCTTCAAAGGGTTAACTTTGACATTTCTGGATAGGAGGCCATGTCATTATTCCATGTAAAAGTAGCAGCTAAAATCACTGTCATCCCATTGGAGAGGCTGTCCTGTTGTCTGGGCAACGGCGGATCCCGCAGAGCTTGTGTACCCATTTGTTATTTTGACAATGAAAAAGGCGCCTTTTTCACAGCCTGGTCAAAGCCGTTTTCTCTGTACCTGTCCGGATCTATACCTGCCTGCTTACACCCGTGCCAGGTAACATTCCTGTCAGGTAATATACCTCCCTGCTTACACCCCTGCCAGGTAACATACCGGTCAGGTAATATACCCATCTGGTTCTATGCCTGCCTGCTTGCACCCCTGCCAGGTAACATACCTGTCAGGTAATATACCTCCCTGCTTGCACCCCTGCCAGGTAACATACCCGTCTGGTTCTATACCTGCCTGCTTACACCCCTGCTGGGTAACATACCTGTCAGGTAGGCTACTATACCTGCCTGCTTACACCCCTGCCAGGTAACATACCTGTCAGGTACTATACCTGCCAGGATCTACACCTGTCTACAGGTGTACTCCATTTCTCAAACACCACATCTGTACTGACCCCTGACCCATGCTGGGATTGTGCTACGTTTGGGAGAGAAAGGAAGAGAGAGTGTGAGAGAGACAGAAAGGGAGGAAGAGAGGGGGGGAGGGAGAGAGAAAGGCAGGAAGAGAGACAGAGGGAGGGAGAGAGAGAGCGAGAAGGATGTTTGCCATGCAGTACCATACTGAGTAGACGGGAGGTTTGATTTCAGCGTTGTGGGCAGACGGCAGCTTTCTGAAGCTCAGCGTGTGATCTTGGCTCTTTCACTGTGAGACGACACTGCTGTGTGATAGGGATATAGATAAGAGCTCTCTGTGGAGGCTCCCTCGGGGGGGGGGGGGGGGGGGGGGTCTTATCTGTGACATGCATTCCCCCACCCGCTCGTACCACGGTGCGTTATTCTGCCGAAGCAGCACCTCCACCGGAGATGTTAAATTAAGTTTGTCACGTCTTTTACAAGCCTGCAGTGATTTATTTCCTTCACAGTAGAATATGGCTCTGCCTCAGTGTCACTGTGTGAGGAACTGCTTTAGCTATGTCTGCGTGTGCGTGTGCGCATATGTGCGCGCGCGCGTGTGTGTGTATATATATGTGTATATGACAGAAAGTGTGTGTATATCTGTGTGTGTGTGTGTGTGTGTGTGTGTGTGTGTGAGAGAGCATGTATGTGTGTGCGTGTGTGTGTATATCTGTGTGTGTGTGTGTGTGTGTGTGTGTGTGTGAGAGAGAGCATGTATGTGTGTGCGTGTGTGTGTATATCTGTGTGTGTGTGAGTGTGTGAGAGAGAGAGAGCATGTATGTGTGTGCGTGTGTGTGTATATCTGTGTGTGTGTGTGTGTGAGAGAGCATGTGTGTGTGTTGTCTTATGAAGGTTACCCAATGTTATGCTTTTAAAAGCACAAAAAACGTGCACATGCGCACACACACACACACACACACACACACACACACACACTCATGCTTTGAACGGATGGGCTACAGGTCTGTAGAGACTTGTTTGTTTATTATTCATTTGTTTCAATCCTCATAAAATCCTCCATTAAATGGAATGTGACACTTAATTACTGATAAATCAGAGGGAGAAAAGCGGCTTTGACTCGTATTAAACACAGGCAGAAATTTCTGAAAGAAGGTGCAAGCGCCACCTTGTGGTTGTCACTGTTATTGCAACACAACGCCAACACAAAATGGAAAATGTGTACCGCTGGAGGCAAAGTGCTTGAAGCTTGAAGCTTTACCTGTTATTGTCTTCGCTGAAGGATAGTTGTTAACCTAAATGTCCTGTACTTTTCTTACAACTTCTGGGTTTTTTTTGTGTTGTTGCTCCAAGCACTGGTCGTGTGAGTGTGATCAGAAAGGATGCTCTAGGCGTCGCAACAGCAGGATCACTGTTCTTTCACACCTGACGCTGAGATTACGGTTTGAAGACAGAGTGATAAAATGAGGCTGGAGAAGACCGCCTGAAGTTGAATGAATTCTTAAAGGGGGGGGGGAGGGTGTCATACGTGTGAGTGTTCACAACAGTGTGCAGACCTGTTAGCCTACTAGCAAACAACAGAGGATTTGGATTTTGCCAAAGGGGTCTGTATGTGTGGATATCACCATACACTAAAGTGCTGATATATATGCACAGAGCATTCCTGACCTGTAGGCATACAAGTCGGGCCTCGAGACCTGCCTGAGGTTCCATTTTGAAAGATCAGCAAGAAAATAATTTTAAAAGGGAATAATACATATTTTTTATATGTAACAGCTGTGTTCTGTTACGGTAAATTGTTTATAAAATGTGTGGTTCAGGAGTTCAGTTGAAGCCAGGTAGGGAGGAGGGTGCTTGGGAGAATTCTTCACTTTTGCCTTTGAGGATGCAGCCACTAGATGGCGCTGATCGTCCTTTCCCTTTCCCCAGTCCTGATTACTTTGCAGTTTTCTGCAGATTAATTAATTTCCCTAATAAATGTAATTAAATCTCCTCTGTTATGAGCACAGCAGTGGCAGTTAATAAGAAATTAAAATCGCGTGAGAATTAAATGAATACATGGTATATATGGCCTTTTGGACACACTACAAAAAAAAAAAAAATTTTAAATTGCAACTTAGATAACAGAAAAGAATGAGATGTTGTCCTGATGTTTTCCTGATGTTGCGATATTCTAATGAGGGGGGAAAGGTGCTCAGTGGCTTTACAGATAAAGTACATACATTTTTAGCGGGTAACTGACGGCAGACCTGTCCCTCTCTCTCTCCCCGCAGGAAGTGAAGAGCAAGTCGAAGGTGTGCGCCAACGTGTTCTGCGGGGCGGGCAGGGAGTGCGCCGTGACAGAGAAGGGGGAGCCCACCTGCCTGTGCATCGAGGTGCGAACCCTGCTGCCGTAGCAACGAACCCTCACCCCAACTGCCTGGGCGTGTGTGCGTCCCCCCTCCCCCCCCACCACCTCGGGGGATTACTCTACAGACACGGACATCAAAGGCTCCTGAAAGTCAAGCCCAGTTTATCTGGATTAGTGTCAGGAAGCCGTGGCCCTGAGACAAAGAGAGCAGCAGTAATTTAAAAAAGCAACGAAACAGTGGAAGGCAGGGGGTTTGGGGGGTTTGGGGGGTTGGGGGGGGGGGGGGGGGGGGGGGGTTGGGGGTTGTGGGGGGGTTGTGGGGGTCGAGCATCCTCATAGCCGCTGTTTTCTTCTCCTCTCCCCCTCAGCAATGCAAACCCCACAAGCGCTCGGTGTGCGGCAGCAACGGGAAGACTTACCGGAACCACTGCGAGCTCCACCGTGACGCCTGCCTCACCGGACTCAAGATCCAGGTGGCGCACGACGGCCACTGCGAAGGTGGGTACGGCGTGACCCCGAAACATACTGTGACCCCAAACATGGCCCCCCCCGAAACACGGGCTGCATTCGAATAGTCAAACAAAATAGCTCCTTTTTCCTTTCCTTGCAACTTTTCCTTGACCTCGCCAGAAAACGTCACGGGGGTCAAGGAAAAGTTGGATGGAGAGATTTACACGGAATCTAGCGTCTACTGTGGAATTCAAAGCTCCTTCTCTACCTTGCATCGTGGTGCGATGTCCAGTCGTATTGGCGTGACTGTTCAACATAGCGAACTACAACTTCATGAAAAATTACGACAAAAGGCCCATCATTGTCATCTGTATTTCACTTGTACCGTTCGTATTATTTCGGCGAAATTTAGCCTCTTAATAAATTTGGTGTATTGTCTGATTGCGTCATTTTTTGTTTACTTTCTATTATAAGCCACTACTAGCCAACAATACTAGCTATTCACATTTAGATTTCTGCCATTTCTCAGATGTTCGCCTTGTTGTTTGAATTTGGTAATTCGGTAGGTTCCGGAAAACTCTGATGCCTATGTAAACATTAGCGGCATTGCATTGTGGGGCGCGAATACTACCTTCCTTCTGAAAAGGATAGTCCAGAAAGGACGGATAAAAGGAATTGTGAAGCTCCTTTCCTTCTCAATATAAGAAATTCGAACCGTCCTTAGCATGGCTGCCCGGGAAATATTTCCGGTTCATGCGATCTAAAGGATGCTTCCTTGCTCGAATTTGTCTATTCGCATGCAGCCCCTGTGTGACCCCAAAACATGGTGTGACCCCCAAAATATGGCCTGACCCAGAAACATGCCACAACCCCGAAATATGGCCTGACCCAGAAACATGCCACAACCCCGAAATATGGCCTGACCCAGAAACATGCCACAACCCCGAAATATGGCCTGACCCCTTCTCCGTTCCTGTCCTGCTATGGAGGTGGGCCCCTGGATAAGGGTGGGAAATCGTAAAGAATCTACAAGCCTGTACTGTAAAAGCAGAGTGTAACTGGAGCTACATCCAAATCTGGGCCATGCCTTGGAGGGTCCAAAATACACTCAACATAAATCACCGGATCTTTCCATTCATACTCAAACCAGTGAAGTTGAAGGCTGTCCTTGTTACACAGGCTGCCCCTGTTACAGGTAGCAGCACAGGTGCATCATGGGAGTCACAGGTGAAAGCGTTCCAGGGGTCTTCAGCTGCTGAACGCGTCGCCGGGACAACGTGGGCAACCGTACCGCCACATACCGCCGTACCGTGGCTCTGTAGGGGACAGGGTGTGGCTCTGTAGCGGATAGGGCGTGGCTCTGTTGGCTTGTAACAGCAAAGCCACTGGGATTATTGGCTAAAGGCACATCTCACTTTCTGGAGTTTTTTTCACGTACCGCCATGTACCGCCATGTACTCGCGATGAAACATTTGCTTCAAATCTAAAATTTGTTTTCTTTTTCTTTTCTTTTCCAGAGAAGAAAGCAGAAAAGGCGGTTGCCAGCCCAAGTAAGTACCCCCCCCCCCCCTCTCTAAGCCTGTAAAACCTGGACTATAACTGCACCCGTGCCACTGCCCCGCCTAAAACTGTACCATCCTGTCCTCTGTGTAACCCCCCCCCCCTCTCTCCCCCCCCCCTCTCTCTGCGCAGTCGTCTGTTACCTGGGCGACCGTAACGAGCTTCGCAGTCGGGTCATTGAGTGGCTGCAGGCTGAGGTCGTGCCCGACGGCTGGTTTTCCAAGGGCTCCAACTTCTCTGACATCCTGCTTAAATACTTCAAGGTGGGTGTGACAAAAGGGCGTGGCTCTGTAGGGGACAGGGCATGGCTCTGTAGGGGACAGGGCGTTGCTCTGTAGGGACAGGGCGTGGCTCTGTAGGGGACAGGGCGTGGCTCTGTAGGGGACAGGGCGTGGCTCTGTAGGGGACAGGGCGTGGCTCTGTAACGGATAGGGCGTTGCTCTGTTGGCTTGTAACAGCAAAGCCACTGGGATTATTGGGTTAAAGGCACATCTCACTTTCTGGAGTTTTTTTTCAGAGATAGTGTTTGTTTTTGATTGGCCTAGAGAGGTAAGGTGAAGGATATTTTAAAAACATACAGATGTTTCTGAAGATTTACAGTGGTGGGTAGCAGGGCATTGTGGGGTTTGTGGTCCAAAACAGCTTCGGCAGCGAGGTTAAACCCGAGCGGCCTGATACCAGCCACTGTAGAACTGGCAGCTCATCACAACAATCTTTGAGTATCTGAAATACACAGAACCGTCTGGCCCGTTGGCAGAAAACACCCAACTACAGAAAACAAACAAGCCCTTTCAGGTCACTGTGATATGATGCCTGAGGCAGGCGAGGGAAACTGGGGACAATACAGAGTCCTTTCGCAATATTGTACAGGGTCACATGGTCTAATCACGCTGTGAGAGACAGCTGAATGGCCCTGACCTCAGAGAGAGAGAGGGAGAGAAACCGCAGAACTAGAGCAAGTCATGCTGACTGTGATAGATAATTGTAAACTCTCTCTCACTCTCTCCTTCGCTCACTCTCTCTCCTTCTGTCTCTCCCCCTTTCTTTTCCTTAATTCAGGATAGCTCAATGGTATTTATTTGGCAGGCCAGCCCCAGGCAGTGTTGTCAGGGCAGTCACACAGAGTATGAAGTGTATGAGTATATACTGTGCACTGGGTGAAGCTGATAACACTGCTTCTATCAGACAGGCAGTGTTGTCAGGGCTGTAAACAGCCAATTAGGACTTCAATGGCGGGTGACGGGCAGCATGACACCCCTCCCATACCACATCGCACTCGCCCTCTCCCCTGGTCTCGCCATGGCAACGCCCCCTGTGCTAATTTTACCGCGCGGAGGGGCGCTCTGTCTCCCGCCAAATCCTCAAAGAAGCCTTTGCGGGTGGCGGGGTTATTTATGTGACCGCTATCTCAGGCATGCCCAAGACGGGCCGCAATTACGTTTAATTATTCAGTGCCACGCCCATGGAGAGGAACCCGGTGACCCCTCTGCTACTGGCCAGAGCTTCTTAAAGGGCCAGCGCACAGAACACTCAGGAGCCCGTGTTCCGTGCACGGCGACCGGCCGCAGGAGCAGTTTAAAATGCTCTGACCTGCAGTGCGTGAGCTGCGTGGATCCGCCGTGTTTCCCCCTCTCTGAAGAGTGCTTACTGCGGGGGTTTAGCGCTTAGCAAACCCGCGTGCTCCCCATGGCGCTCAGCCTCTTATCGCAGCTTTGACCTTAAGGTGGTTAATGAGTAGCAGCGCTATCGGCTAATTCTCTATCTCTTTCCATCGGCTCTACCGCTAATGAGTCTCTGACCCACAGCGTAATGATAGGTTTGATATATGATTTATTAGATAATGTTTATGGGATTTATTTGGCATTACACGTGTACAGTGGGGCAGGACAGGTGCATCATGGGAGTCACAGGTGAGAGCGTTCCAGGGGTCAGGTGGAGGGGTGGGACAGGTGCGCAGTGAGAGAAGACTCACCTTTCACCCAGTAGCAGGACTGTGGTAGTAACTCTCAGATTTTAACTGGACTTTTTTCTAGTTTCAGATGAATCTCTTGTGATAGTGTGGATACATTTAGCGACAGATGTAAGGGCTGTAGGCTGGCAGTGCCATGGTCACATCTTAACCCTGATGGAACCTCTTTATTTACCCGAAAGGTCGCTGTGTTTATAGCGGTCTCTGGCGCTTCAGGGTCCCTAAGAGTCCAGGGGGGTTATACTATGAAGCAGGATTACTGAGTTAGCTGGATAACTGCACTGAGTAAAACCCGGAACCCTCCCAAAAAAAAGAGCTGTTCCGGATTTTAGTTATCCAGCTAACTCAGTAACCCTGCTTCTCTTACTCAGTGCAGTTATCCAGCTAACTCAGTAACCCTGCTTCTCTTACTCAGTGCAGTTATCCAGCTAACTCAGTAAGCCTGCTTCTCTTACTCAGTGCAGTTATCCAGCTAACTCAGTAAGCCTGCTTCTCTTACTCAGTGCAGTTATCCAGCTAACTCAGTAAGCCTGCTTCTCTTACTCAGTGCAGCTATCCAGCTAACTCAGTAAGCCTGCTTCTCTTACTCAGTGCAGTTATCCAGCTAACTCAATAATCCTGCTTCTCTTACTCAGTGCAGTTATCCAGCTAACTCAGTAAGCCTACTTCTCTTACTCAGTGCAGTTATCCAGCTAACTCAGTAAGCCTGCTTCTCTTACTCAGTGCAGTTATCCAGCTAACTCAGTAAGCCTGCTTCTCTTACTCAGTGCAGTTATCCAGCTAACTCAGTACGCCTGCTTCTCTTACTCAGTGCAGTTATCCAGCTAACTCAGTACGCCTGCTTCTCTTACTCAGTGCAGTTATCCAGCTAACTCAGTACGCCTGCTTCTCTTACTCAGTGCAGTTATCCAGCTAACTCAGTACGCCTGCTTCTCTTACTCAGTGCAGTTATCCAGCTAAGTCAGTAAGCCTGCTTCTCTTACTCAGTGCAGTTATCCAGCTAACTCAGTAAGCCTGCTTCTCTTACTCAGTGCAGTTATCCAGCTAATTTAGTAAATCCTGCTTTGTGGAATACCCCCCAGGACTGCAGTGGCCAAAGGCATTGAATAAGGGAGCCGTGAGGATTGGCTAAAAGGGCTTTCTGTCACGGCCTGGGGGAGAGGCTTTGGCTGTGGGACATTTTCTCATAGACCAGAGACATAGACATTCTTAGTTCATATCCCTGTTGGGTGTAAGGCCCTGATCGTGCAGGAATACCGTTTCTCAGTGAAAACTGAGCGCTAAAATGACCTGACACAAGCCCCTCCCCATGGCTGAATTAAGACATGGGACATAATTAAGACACAGGTTGCCAAGCAACCGCCCCGCGTCCAAACTTTCAAGCCCTGCAATCTGGAAGAGAGGCAGTTAGAGGCCTCTCTCTATGGGAGGCTATTTCTCTCTCTTTCTCTTTCTTTTTTTTCCTTCCTTCCCTTCCCTTCTTCTGTGCTTGTCTTTGTTGAGCCCCTCTTTACAGAAAAGGGGGCTGCTATCGTGCACAGAGCCCACTGCTGCTCTGCTGTAGTTCTCAATATGCCACTCAAGTTTTAATGTTTGCTGTGGAATACATTTTCCACGCTATATTCTCAACTGAGATTATGAACGCATCACGATTTTACAGTTTCTTCCCTGCTGATATTACATCAGTGCTTAAATGAGGAATGCATATTTTTACAATAGATTCACGGCTAAGATTTATATAATTTCAGGACTATGCTGGATTTTTTTTAAAAATCCCTAAGGTAAATAAGGAGTACTGTTCAGTGAATGTTCATCTAAATCCAAAATCTGCTCCACTACACCTGGCCCCTCCCCCAAAGGCACGGCTTTACTCAGAGCTTATCACGGCTGTCCTGTTTCTCCGCAGAGCTACGATAATGGCGACGCTCAGCTGGACTCGGCAGAGTTCCTCAAGTTCATCCAGCAAAACGAGACGGCCGTCAACATCAGCTCCTTCAACGACGAGGAGAGCAACCGCCTGCTCAGGTGAGTGTCGCTGCTGACCCGGTCCAACCCAGTCCAACCCGGGCCAGCCTAGGCCAACCCTGTACAACCCAGTCCAAACGGGTCCAATCAGGTCCAACCCAGTCGCACCTGGTCCAAGTTTCACTAAGTTTCACTTCTCTTCTTCTATACATTACATCCCTGCACAAAGACCTAATATAGACGCCATTGGCACCTCAGGTGTACCTATCTCTGATTGGCTCATTCCTAATGAGTCGTAAGCATTGGACAGGTCCTGTAATCTACTCCCATTACCATTGGTCACTTAAGTTTTTACATCTGTCCTGTCAACAGGAGTCAACAGTTTGATGTTCACAGTATTGTGTAGTTCTAATCCCACAGACATTGTGGTTAATTGAGTTCCAGTCATGTGCAGAGCTATCAGGAGTGTCCCGTAGTCAGCATTTACAGTGCTTCCTCATTCAGCCTCATATTTAACCTCAACATAACTAAGATCCGCATGTTTCTGTGTGTGTTCACGTGACCTATCACTGCCTGACATTCATAATGTCATAATGGACCAGGAATCCACTGCAGCCACACTGCACCCATGATGCAACAGAGATTGAGATGCAAGGGGCTCTGCTGAATTAAGCTTTGGCTAATTAGCTAATTAGCAGGGCCATTAAGTTCATGCGCTGTCGTTGATGAGTTTAACTGCATCTTGTTTTATTTTCTGTGAATGGAGCGGGTTTAATGGTCCGGTTGGTCAATGGGCGCTTGAGCAATTCACTGAAAGGCCAGCTCTGCGTGCAGCCGGTCCCATAGATTAAGTTTGGTCTGTGTTGTTTCGCAGCAGTGTTCCGAGCTGTGTCGCCATCGTAGACACAGAGGGGTCATGCGCTCAGATCACGGGTCTATCATCTGACCTGGGAAGTACACTGGGGATCACAAGTCTGAGGACAATACCAAGTCCTTGTGTTTTTCATTATTTATCAAGGAATAATGCAATTATGATACTCCAATGACACGTCTTATTCAAGAATACATTATTGAGAACAGTTACAAACCAAAATTTTAACACATTTCTAATGGGAAGCTATGTGAATATCAGGTGTGTCCACCATTAGGTAGAAATTTCTCTATTCCTTGTCACACCCGTTATTCCATTCAAATATTAACAAATATGTGTTCCTAAAGCTCAATATGCAAATATCTGGGCTATTAACAACTAAAGCCAACTATTTATTGAATGAATCCATTAATGTCAATACTGCTAGTGCTTTTACATAAATACCTGTGCATATTTCTTTACTTATATTATTAAAAAATAATGTATTCTTGAATAAGAAGTATAAACGTAGTATCATAATTGTATTAGCCCCTGATAAACAATGAAAACAATCGGTTCTTGTTGGGTGTGCCCTCAGACTTCTGGCGAGTTTTCCCCTCATCATTGTAAAGCGCTTTGAGTATCTAGAAAGGCGCTATATAAATGCCATGCATCATCATCATCATGTTTATAAGATGGCTGAAGTACAAGTGTTTACAGAGGTTTAAGTGACTTGATACTTCATGCGACATACCAACATGTTCATGCATACATAATGTTGCCCATAAAGCAGTCCAGTGTAATCATATTGCTGGATGTGTGCTTTATGCAGTCATAGCTGAATGATATCAGGACCCAACATGTTCATGCATACATAATGTTTCCCATAAAGCAGTCCAGTGTAATCATATTGCTGGATGTGTGCTTTATGCAGTCATAGCTGAATGATATCAGGACCCAACATGTTCATGCATACATAATGTTGCCCATAAAGCAGTCCAGTGTAATCATATTGCTGGATGTGTGCTTTATGCAGTCATAGCTGAATGATATCAGGACCCAACATGTTCATGCATACATAATGTTGCCCATAAAGCAGTCCAGTGTAATCATATTGCTGGATGTGTGCTTTATGCAGTCATAGCTGAATGATATCAGGTCACATGGGCATTAGAACACTCTGAACTGGGGCATTGTGGGAGTTACAGCACGCCTCTGTTCTGGTAGAGGCTTGATTGTACTGACCCTCTATCCCTCTGGCCAGCTATGGCAAGTTCTGCACTCATTTCTTTTTTTGCCCAAAGAAAACAGTATTGATTGTGCCTGCTCCCCTGGTGCTGAATTGAACAGGTTTTGTTATGAAAAGCGCTGGGCTAGTTTTCAAGGCCTTTCATGCCCCAGCTATTTTTGGCTTGGGAATATTTCTGGATGCATGCGAGACTAGGCCATAGAGCAGGGGTTCCCAAACCGGTCCTGGGGGACCCCTGTGTATGCTGGTTTTCGTTGCAACCACAGTTGCAATCCCAGAATTTTAACAAGCTGTTAATTTTTCTTAATTAGGTGCTTTTCATGTTTGGAGGAATTATTTTCCCTCTTAAGACTCATTATGTCAGAAATAGCTATGCATGCCATGTAGAACAAACTCCCCATGTTCACGTTGTGCTTATTGTGCTATATTGCAACAATTACATAAAAAGAGGTTACAAAATAATGTATTTTCACTCAAATTAAAGAGTGAAGTGAATCAATAGGCTCCTAATTAGGTTGTTGAACACATGTGTTTAACTCAATTTTTTCTTTAAGCTTATTAACACAATGCAGGTTTGGCTCGTTATCATTTCCTTTGTGTTTGAATTCTTCATTATTTACCAAATGGTTAGTTTTAGTGGCCATGTGTCCACACTTTCACCAGTTAGGAGCCTATTGATTCAAATCAGTTTTTAAATGGATCTGTTAAAAATTTTTCTTATCTTTTTTAAATAATATAGCACAATAAGCACAATGTGAACATGGGGTGTTTATTCTACATGGCATCCATAGCTATTTCTGATATAATGTGGCTTAAGAGGGTGAATAATTCCTCCAAACATGACAAGCACCTAATTAAGAAAAATTAACAGCTTGTTAAAATTCTGGGATTGCAACTGTGGTTGCAACGAAAGCCAGCATACACAGGGGTCCCCCAGGACCGGTTTGGGAACCCCTGCCATAGAGCAATCTGGCCTGTATCAGATACCCCTCCCCCCCCCTCCTTCTCTCTCTCTCTCTCTCTCTCTCTCTCTCTCACTGTCTCTCATTTTCACTTTTACATTTCAGGGTTATTTTTTGGTAGCGTAACACATTGTTACCAATGCAAATGTATCAAATGACAGGAACAATTACAGACAAAACAATTACAAAAAACACAACTATATATATATATAACAGTAGTGAAACCACACAGTCTCTCTCTCTCCCTCCCCCTCCCCCTTTCTCTCTCTCTCTCTCTCTCTCTCTCTCTCTAGGAGGCAGGGGCAGGGGATTACGGAGGATCAGGGCTTGTTTAATGTAGAGTCTGTCCGCTCCATGTTTATGGGTTGTTATCTCAGATCATCTCGGGTCAGCGTTTGTTATAAAGCCCCCCAAGTAAAGTATCTCCATGCTAAAGGCAGATATGAGCACAAGAGCACCAGTGCTACAGTTGGGTTATAAAGTATCGCCATGCTAAAGGCAGATATGAGCACAAGAGCAGCAGTGATACAGTTGGGTTATAAAGTATCGCCATGCTAAAGGCAGATATGAGCACAAGAGCAGCAGTGCTACAGTTGGGTTATAAAGTATCGCCATGCTAAAGGCAGATATGAGCACAAGAGCACCAGCGCTACAGTTGGGTTATAAAGTATCTCCATGCTAAAGGCAGATATGAGCACAAGAGCACCAGTGCTACAGTTGGGTTATAAAGTATCGCCATGCTAAAGGCAGATATGAGCACAAGAGCAGCAGTGATACAGTTGGGTTATAAAGTATCGCCATGCTAAAGGCAAATATGAGCACAAGAGCAGCAGTGATACAGTTGGGTTATAAAGTATCTCCATGCTAAAGGCAGATATGAGCACAAGAGCAGCAGTGATACAGTTGGGTTATAAAGTATCTCCATGCTAAAGGCAGATATGAGCACAAGAGCAGCAGTGATACAGTTGGGTTATAAAGTATCTCCATGCTAAAGGCAGATATGAGCACAAGAGCACCAGTGCTACAGTTGGGTTATAAAGTATCGCCATGCTAAAGGCAGATATGAGCACAAGAGCAGCAGTGATACATTTGGGTTATAAAGTATCTCCATGCTAAAGGCAAATATGAGCACAAGAGCACCAGCGCTACACTTGGGTTATAAAGTATCTCCATGCTAAAGGCAGATATGAGCACAAGAGCACCAGCGCTACAGTTGGGTTATAAAGTATCTCCATGCTAAAGGCAGATATGAGCACAAGAGCACCAGCGCTACAGTTGGGTTATAAAGTATCTCCATGCTAAAGGCAGATATGAGCACAAGAGCACCAGTGCTACAGTTGGGTTATAAAGTATCGCCATGCTAAAGGCAGATATGAGCACAAGAGCAGCAGTGCTACAGTTGGGTTATAAAGTATCGCCATGCTAAAGGCAGATATGAGCACAAGAGCAGCAGTGCTACAGTTGGGTTATAAAGTATCGCCATGCTAAAGGCAGATATGAGCACAAGAGCAGCAGTGCTACAGTTGGGTTATAAAGTATCTCCATGCTAAAGGCAGATATGAGCACAAGAGCACCAGTGCTACAGTTGGGTTATAAAGTATCACCATGCTAAAGGCAGATATGAGCACAAGAGCACCAGTGCTACAGTTGGGTTATAAAGTATCTCCATGCTAAAGGCAGATATGAGCACAAGAGCACCAGTGCTACAGTTGGGTTATAAAGTATCACCATGCTAAAGGCAGATATGAGCACAAGAGCAGCAGTGCTACAGTTGGGTTATAAAGTATCGCCATGCTAAAGGCAGATATGAGCACAAGAGCACCAGTGCTACAGTTGGGTTATAAAGTATCACCATGCTAAAGGCAGATATGAGCACAAGAGCACCAGTGCTACAGTTGGGTTATAAAGTATCGCCATGCTAAAGGCAGATATGAGCACAAGAGCACCAGTGCTACAGTTGGGTTATAAAGTATCACCATGCTAAAGGCAGATATGAGCACAAGAGCAGCAGTGCTACAGTTGGGTTATAAAGTATCTCCATGCTAAAGGCAGATATGAGCACAAGAGCACCAGTGCTACAGTTGGGTTATAAAGTATCACCATGCTAAAGGCAGATATGAGCACAAGAGCAGCAGTGCTACAGTTGGGTTATAAAGTATCGCCGTGCTAAAGGCAGATATGAGCACAAGAGCACCAGTGCTACAGTTGGGTTATAAAGTATCGCCATGCTAAAGGCAGATATGAGCACAAGAGCAGCAGTGCTACAGATAAGTCACTCACAGATACAAAGGGTTGATTTTCCGGCTGTCCTGCGTGGTCCTGGTTATTCCTGTTTATTCCCATTGTATTCCTGTTTATCCCTGGTTGTTCCTGTTCATTCACATTTATTCCCGTTGATTCCCATCTTAGTTCTGTTTATTCCTGTTCATTCTCGTTTTATTCCTGTTTGTTCCCGTTTATTCCCATTTTATACCCATTTGATTCCAGGAGCCTGTGTGTGGACGCCCTCATTGAGCTGTCTGACGAGAACGCCGACTGGAAGCTGAGCTTCGACGAGTTCCTCAACTGCCTGAAGCCTGGGTTCAATCCTCCAGAGAAGAGTAAGGCCCGGTCATATCCAGTACAAATCCGGGATCTGCCCAATTCAGATTTGACATCTGGGTAACACTTTACCTTAAGGAAACACAACTCTTAGCATAACTAATGCCTGACTCATCAACATTTAATGCATGAAGTATCATGAACTCCATGTAGCTCAATATTAATAAATGATCAAGGCACTATTAGTCCATGTGATTACATAGCACTTAATGGATCATCAATTTATTAACTTTAACTCACAGTTAGGTCATATATTAATTAACATGTCATAAAATTAGCTGTTAACCAGTAATATAGACAGAAGCTTCTCAGACCAGCAGTGGTGGATTGTTTCCCAGCTGGTATTATATGGTTGTAAAACTGGATATTATATTATATTTTAATTCTGGGTAATGGCATCAGCAAAGCAATTTATTATTAATAATAATAATAATAATAATAATAATAATAATAATAATAATAATAATAATACTTATTATTATTATTATTATTACTATTATCATGGGTGAATTGCAGCATGCTTAGCTAATGTTTAAACCTCAGATGTAAACCCTCTAGAGCACAGAACTGCATTACAACTGGAACAGCTAATGCAAATCTGTGAAATAAGTATTAGCTGTTATTGCATATCCCAGCACGCATCAGTGTTCCCGATTCCCCTGCAGAGTGTGCCCTGGAGGACGAGACGTACGAAGACGGGGCGGAGACTCAAGTGGAGTGCAATCGCTGTGTGTGCGCCTGTGGGAACTGGGTGTGCACCGCCATGACCTGCGCTGGTAAGATAGCGCCTTCTCTGTCTGTATACCGCCATGACCTGCGCGGGTGATATAGCACCTTCTCTGTCTGTATACCGCCATGACCTGCGCAGGTGAGATAGCGCCTTCTCTGTCTGTATACCGCCATTACCTGCGCGGGTGATATAGCACCTTCTCTGTCTGTATACTGCCATGACCTGCGCGGGTGATATAGCACCTTCTCTGTCTGTATACCGACATGACCTGCGCGGGTGATATAGCGCCTTCTCTGTCTGTATACCGCCATTACCTGCGCGGGTGATATAGCGCCCTGTCTGCCCTCTGACCCAGTGGCTGCGTCTGCTGGTGTTCACGGCCTCACCTAGTAAAAATAGTAAAAATCATAATAGAGTGCGTTTATATAGTGCCTTATATCTCCTGACCTCAAAGTGCTTTATTAAGCAGGCCAAAACTCACCTGAATCAGCACCAACGTGGTACACAACTGCTGCACAAAGCACACTGCCACTCAGGGGAGGGAATTAAACCCTGTCTGATGTCATTTCCTGTCAGGAATAGTGCTAGTTTTTTTTTGTGTTTTTTTTCCCACCACCACCCCCCCCCTCTTGGGAGGTCAGCTTTATTTTTATTTGTAATTATATTTCATAACAATGTTGTGATAAAGCCTCTGAGAGGGAAGGGTATAACAACACAAAAAATAATAATAATAATAATAAAAATAAAAAATAAAATAAAGCAAGTTAATCAAAGAAAAGAAAAATAATAACAATAATAATAATAATAATAATAATAATAATAAATAAAGAAGAGGGAGAAGAAAAAAAAGGAGAAAACAGAAAAAATAAATCGATATAATAGCATATAGAAAATATAGCAGATTTTGTTCGTGGTTGCAGTGGCTACAGATATGTAGTGTAAACAAACAGGGGGTACAGACATGTAGAGCAAATTGATATGTGGGGGAAAAAAAATAAATAAATACGGTCATGTATAGTGCTAGGTGTTGGATTTAGGGGTGCAAGAAACTCACCAATGAGATTAGAAGGTGATCTTAAGATGACTTTTGTTTTTTGTATTTTGATTCTCTCCCTCTCTCTCTCCCTCTCTGTCCCTCCCTAACTCCCTCTCTCTCTCTCACTCTCTCTCTGTCTCCCTTTCTCTCTCTCTCTCCTTCCCTCCCTCTCTCTCCCTCCCACTCTCTCTCTACCTGGTGCTTGCAGGTAAGGACAAGCCAGTATTGGAGGAGACGGAGGGAGCCGATCAGGAGATGACTGAGGAGGAATGGACTCGGCGTGTGGCCGAGCTCAACAAACACCAGGTCAGTGAATCGCCGGGGGCAACGGCCATTAGGTGTAACCAAAGGTTGTAGGCTAAAGGTCAGAGTGTGATGATGGATTCCACCAGATCAGGAGCCCCAGCCAAAGGTCTTAAACCTGTGAGGTCTGAGGTGGTGAATTAGCACAACCTTAATATCTCATAATGTACAGTGTCTGTAACATGTGTGCTATGTGTATCATGATACTGCTGCTGTCTCATTTAATTATTTTTGAATGTTTATTTTGAGTTACCCCTTATGAAAATGGAATATATTTAAAAATATATTTAAATAAATATATATCCAATATATTGCATCACTTTGCAATATATTTATATTATATATATTGCTGCTTTCAAATATTGATATATATTACACTACGTGAAGTATATTTATCATTATATTTTCCAGAAAGTCCACATACATAGATTGTAATATTGTATAATATATTCTATATTTATTGGGGCCATGTAGCTTGAAAACATAAATGAATGGACAGAACAGACTTATGATTCCCCCGTCACAGTAATGTTCAATGTTCAGCCTGTACAACAGCGTAGAGACTGAGGTATGACCTCCCTCTGCTGATCAAGCACTTAGGTGATAGTGCTGCTGGACCTTCTCCCGATTCACCGCGTAAATACAGAGGCTCCATAAAACAGTGTGGTTCTCCCGATTCACCGCGTAAATACAGAGGCTCCATAAAACAGTGTGGTTCTCCCGATTCACCGTGTAAATACAGAGGCTCCATAAAACAGTGTGGTTCTCCCGATTCACCGCGTAAATACAGAGGCTCCATAAAACAGTGTGGTTCTCCCGATTCACCGCCTAAATACAGAGGCTCCATAAAACAGTGTGGTTCTCCCGATTCACCGCCTAAATACAGAGGCTCCATAAAACAGTGTGGTTCTCCCGATTCACCGCGTAAATACAGAGGCTCCATAAAACAGTGTGGTTCTCCCGATTCACCGCGTAAATACAGAGGCTCCATAAAACAGTGTGGTTCTCCCGATTCACCGCGTAAATACAGAGGCTCCATAAAACAGTGTGGTTCTCCCGATTCACCGCGTAAATACAGAGGCTCCATAAAACAGTGTGGTTCTCCCGATTCACCGTGTAAATACAGAGGCTCCATAAAACAGTGTGGTTCTCCCGATTCACCGCGTAAATACAGAGGCTCCATAAAACAGTGTTGGTTCATTGCCATTGGAAAGTCAATGAGGACGTGCACTTAGTGCACTTAGTACTCTTCCAAACCCCTGCTGGAGTAAACAGGAGCCAAGCCACCCAGAACCTGTACAAACCAGGATGTTTATTTCCTAAGGACAAATACAAACATGCTTGCGGTGGTTTTGACGAGCCATGTCTCTTGTCCCCGGCAGGAAACGGTGGAGAAGATGAAGTCCACCACCAAGGAGGTCTAGAGAAAGACACAGAGGCTGAGGGAAGGAGAGAGAGAGAGAGAGAAAACCTTTCTGGCCTCATACATCATTCGCTGTCAGGCTGAAGCTTGAACCTTTGTACTGTTGCCAATAGGAACGTATCATTATTACTGATAATTATTTGCCATGATTGTTAATTATGAAAAATGTGTAATATGATATTTTTGTTGTTGTTTGTTAGAAGAGGATGGGCAGGGGTTTAGTCATTCATGTTTGATGTTAGCATATAAAGTGCTGTAGATTGTATCACTGCAAGCCTTGGCAAGCAAGTCCCAGCACTTTGGTTGGGGCATATTTTTTATTTTTTATTTTTTATTTTTTTTTAACATATTATGTTTGTCCTGTTGGGGGGAAAAAGTGTGCAACCACAACAAAGGCAAGTGTTGATGAAAAGGAAAGTGAGAGAGACAGGAAGTGGGGAAGCAGAAGAACTAGTTGATTTTTTATTTGTTAGTTTTGTTTGTTTGTTTGTGTATTTGTTTGTTTAGGTTTGTGTGGCTTTGCGTGAGCTAGCTTGAGTGGTTTGTTGCATTTTTCCCATCACCTGCAGAGGAGACGTGCTACTTGCAGCTGGCCACAGGTTCACAAAGGACGGTAACTCTCCAGAAACATCCTTGTCCAAGATTCCCATCACAGCCTAATGCACACATTATGACCCTCACTTGCCTGGCCATGATACAATGCCAAGTGATCGTGCCACGGAGAGGCAGGCAATATCAACTGCCCAATGTAATTACTCTGTTATGAATGCTGTTTATACATGATTATAAATCACTTAAGAGCGAAATTGAAATCTTCGGCCCCCTTGAGGCTTTGATGTTGAGCTGATAAAGTTTTTTCCAGGCTGATAACGGGGAGACGTCGGGTCTGTATGCATTTGACATAACGCACATAATAGCCCTATCGTTTTGTCTCAGGGCTGGAGATTAGATCACAACTTTGACCTGGAGGCTTGTGATAAATTACTAAAGCTAATTATAGATATTCAATGTGTGATCCGGGAGCTATCAGACACGAGAGGCAAGATTGTTGGAAGTTCAGGTCAAAATTTAGTGGCTGTAAAAATAATGCAATTTAAAAAAAGTATTCAGAAAATATGCGTAAAGGGCAGGAGTTATGCTGTGCTTAGTACACGCTGTGACGCTCATGCTTAGTCCACACACGCGGCTCTTTTCCTCTCCCGTGTTAACGGCGGTCATTTGACATGTTTTTAAAGGTGCTATGTTTCTAGGCTTTCAGTAATGTTCTTCTCAACTGTTTTTCAGTTTGGTAGAAATCGCGGTGGCTCTCATAAAATGAGCAACAACAGTGCTGTACAGAAACGGTTGGGCACGTTAGTTAATTTGCGCAAACGCATACGACTACAAATACAGCTACGATAGTTTATTACTCAAGGACGGTATCGGTTACTCCAATCTGTCTTGTGCGACTTTACATTATTAAAAAAATTGTGCTGAATATTAGTTTAAAAGAGCGTACTAATTTTAATGTAATACAAGATTTCGAACGCCATTTGTTAGTCTATGTGTGTTCGATATTAGACCGGTTGTATTCGTGTTAGCTTCAGGATTGTGTTCAGTCGGTTATTGTTGAGTGCACGGTGACCAAATCAGCTATAGCGTCGCCCAGGGGTGTAGAGAGCGTGCACAGCTTTTGTATCTCGTGCGCTATAGTCGGTATGTCTGTAGTTTGATGTTTTAGTGCAAGTTGACTCTTCCTTCTCTGGAAGGGTGCTGGTTATGTGGGGAGAGATGAGGTAAAATGCTAGACTAGCACGATAGCTGGGCCATTCAGAGGATGGAATTACTGAAGCCAAAGCCTGCTGTAAGATTTTGAATAATGTACAGTACACTAACTCCAGGTAAAGCATTGCTCTGGACCCAGCAACTACTCTATACCTTTTAGCTTTCAAAGTTAAATCTTTAAAAAAAAAAAGAATTAGAACAACTGTCGACTGTGTAGCTTAGATGCATTTTTTGTGTTTTTTTTTTTGAAGATCCCGCTAATGACAAGTATATCATGCGTGGTTATCAGTGCCTTAAAATCCTGGAGGAAAAAAAACGTACAACACTTCACCTGCAGAAGTGCATTTCTCATCCACGTGCAGTGAATGTGAACACAACGGAAAACAGCACAAATGTATTTGGCAGTATTACCTTAAACAAACTCATGTCTTTCTTATTTTTCCAATATGTGTGTTTGTATGTGTCCTTCACTGATCATAGAGGAAAAGCATTTTGTATTCTAGTAAAAGGTTATTACTTCTTGTTTACTTACTCATTTATTACAACTAAATGTCATACAAGACTTTGGGGTATACATGCCAATAAACAAAATTGCTACAAATACATTTACAACTATGACTTTTTTTATTTATTGCATCACCTCTGTACCTGTCAACAGAAGCCTTGGGTACAGATGGTGTTTGTGTCCTTGTACATGGTGTATGATATGCATGGTGTATGATATGCTGTACATTGTGACCACGTTGATGTTGGCTCCTTGCTCGCTGCTCCTTATCACAATTCTCTGGTCAACCTTAAATTCATGGAAAAAACTTTCTGCAAGTAAATCACACAAATTCACACATATTTCACCTGATATGTTGAGAGGAGTTGATATGTGATGCTCAACACCCTCTTGGGCCTGACTGAAGATGACTTGGGCCAATAGCGTGTTTATGTGCAGTATCTTTGACCAGGTTGCACATGAGTGGCCCAAGATGATTCAACTCTGAACTTGAAATATAATCATTACAACTCGTAATCTCTCCTAATTTATCAAAGTCCCTTCATTGGAATAAGGAATTAACCCTTGAAATTCCACTCAACTTGATATAATCATGGCCATGCATAATATCTTCTCATGGGAAATCTGTTCTAAGTCCCAATATTTCAGCATGAAATCTGCTTTAAACTATATGATAAACTATATGTCCATATTGAATAATAGGAAGTGTGATACGGGTGGTATAAGAAGATTTAACCCATTAAAAGCTGGTCTGATAATTGCATTTATTGACCTATTTTGCATGTGTTCATCCAGTTTTGAAATGAAAAATTATTATTACAAAGGCGTTGGGTTAATGAGCATTTGTTCATAATTCAATTCAATTTTATTTATATAGCGCTTTTTCACAGATGACTGTCACAAAGACGCTTTACAGAACAGAAAGGGGAGGAAAGGGGAAATGGGAAATGCCAGCTCTAAGCCAGCTCTAAGCCCCCAGATAGCAGAGGTAAAAACTCTCAAGTAGGGAGAGAAAACCCTCATACTGTGGCGAGAAAAAACTCCCCGATGGGAAGAAATCTCAAGAGGAACCCGGCTATTGGGGGGATGCCCATCCTCCACTGGCCTATGGGTTGATTATTTCATAGGGAGGTATTCTACTCTGATGACTCCGTCATGTAGAGATCAGCAGTGGCAGGTGGGGGGCGCCTAGCTGGTCTTGGGCTGGAGCTCCGGGCCAGGAGGGGGGCGGGGGGAGTGCTCGAGAAACTCGGGAAACTTGGGCTAGAGCTCCGGGCAGGTGCCCAGAGCAGAGAAGAGGAAAAAAGAAAAAAAACATTGTTAGGGGGTTCAGATGGTAGCAGAACAAGCAGAGCAGGAGAGACAGAGGTGCCTGCGTGCGATAAGGAAACCCCGGCAGAATAAGGCTATGGCAGCATAGCTAAGGGCTAAACAGAGACAGGGGCCAATACAGCCATGAGGGCAGGCTTGAGACAGTCACCACCAGACCATGACCGGTCCAGCTTAACACAGCACTACCAATAATGATCCAGTGACAGCACTGACTGCTCAGTCCACCAGAGACTCTATAGCTTATGCCAGCCACCCACTCCTGCCCCTCAACTATAGGACAGACTAAAAAGATGGGTTTTAAGCCTAGCTTTAAATAAACTAATAGTTGTCACAGCAGTGGCCCAAGGTGATTTAACCCTTTTTAAAACTGTTCTGAAAACGCTTGTAAGAATACAGTCATTGTATTTATAATACTAGTTAGGTAAAAAAAGAAAAAACTATTTATATTTTCATCACATATCAACTCCTCTCAGTATATCAGGTGGAATGTGTGAATTTGTGTGATTTACTAGGCAGAAATAGTTTTTCCCACCAATATATCTATAATGGTTTATTATTATTATTATATTATTATTATTATTATTATTATTATCGATTTACATAAGCAATGAGTAGCAACTGCAGATTGAAACTTGCCAGCTCGCAGGGTGACAAGATGAACATCCAAGAATACATGGTTGATCATTAGCAGTTACAGGACCAGGTGAATTTTACAGTTGGGTGACTGTGGTAAGCGGACTGTCTGGTGTCGGCTAACGCAATACTGCTACTCGATTTCATAATCGTGTTATTGATGACTGTGGGCTACAACACGTGCAGGTCAAGATCACCCCGTTCTGACTCCTGTTTCAAGTAGGAAGAACAAGACCAGCCGCTATCAGGTTGTCAAAAGCACAGCAATTATAAACTTATATAAAAGACATGGGCTTTACTTTACTTACAACTAAACGCCATAACTGGGTGAGAACTAAGTGAGTCTGTATTCTGTTCCTCGAAGCCGCCGCGACATTTGTGGGTTAAAAGTTTGGGGCGGGGTCTATGGAGCCCCGGAACATGAACTAAATATAGACATGTGGTTGAGCTGATGTGCCTTCCATGTGGATATGCAGATTCAGGGCGGTCTGATAGGGAAGCTGGATGTATAGGCTATGTTTTTGGGGCATAGTTGTAGCTATATAATTATTATGGTTGCATGAATTCCACGGTTGCATCGAATGATTAAGTTAGCCTACTTCATACGGAGATCTTTTCGGCGCCTCACTTGCTTATTTCCTTTGAACGACCGTTTGATACGGTTAACCTATTTTTTTCCGGAATCCAAAGCGGCCCCAGGACGTCCTAATAGACACATTTTTGTGAGTTTTTTGGGGGCTGATCGAAAATGGAGGTAGTCGATGGAGCTGACCGTGGGGAGAACGTTTTAGACTTGTCTCGACTGAATCTGGACAGCTTCAGTTTGGATAATATAAGCGAAGAGCGAAGGAAAGACACAAAACAGCTGTACTTGACTTACAACCGACTGACAGCGTTGCCAGAGTGCGTGTGTCTGTTCGCAAACCTTGAGTTCATAGATATCAGCAATAATGGACTATCAGTTATATGTGAAGACATTACGAGGTTAAACAAGCTTAAAACGCTCATAGCGAAGAACAATCGTCTGGACGAATTTTCGCTCCCCAAGGATTTCGGGTCCATGCAAATCGAGGTGTTAAATTTAAGTGGAAACAGATTTGAGGAGTTGCCGACCCAATGTCTGAAGTTGCAGCGACTGAAGTCCCTTTCTGTTGGGGGAAACAGACTCAAAGCAATTCCGGCAGAAATAGAAAACCTAACAAGGTATGAGAGTGCATCCAAAAGAAATGCCGTTGTATTTTACAGCAAAAATAATATTGCGAATATTCGGTAAGTTAGGATAGAGTAGCTACGCTAGGTAGCTAACGTTAGCTGGCTATCTGTGGAAAAGCTTGCTTAGCTAGCTATACTGGATGCTAATATGTTTCTATTAAGCTACCAGAAGAACCCCATTTGTCGTCAGTCATTGCGCTAGCTAAAGTAACATTGTGTCTTAGAAGACTGTAACGTTACTGCAAAATAACAAGATATGTCAAAACAAATTAGGCTACGCTTGTGTCCCCAAGTAGGCTCACTGTTAACGTTAACTATGTCTGATATTTTCATACAATAAGAACTGCTCAGGTACCGATATATAGGCTATGTTCATAACTCTTCAATTCCTATGGCGCTTGGCGCCGCTCACGTTGTTCAAACAATAGCATAATCGAAGTTAAAACGAGATTGTTAATTTGGTCTCTTCTAGTCTTAACGGTGTGCCAGAGATGACCGATCGAGTCAATGTTACTAAAGTAGACCAGAGGACCTCGTGGTTATGTAATGAAATGACCCTAAGGCGAATAGGCCTCCTCCTGCCTTTATATGGCTTGGTCAATGAGATGCAGGAGGTCTGGTTCTTTTGGCTTAACGGGTGCAATGCATTATCCTAAGGTTGCATGCATTTTCCTGAGGTTGCATGTGAGGTTTTGCGATGCTGACAGGCTGCAACCCTTGTGAGTGCAAGTTCTTGGGTGCTTTGAACTTTTTCTCCCTTCTTTTGTGAAAATGCATTGAATTTTAGATTTTCCTGGTAAACAAATGATAGTTAAAAAGGTTATAATTTCCTTAAAATGCTTAATCCGTGCAACAGAACGGTAAAATACTGTCAAAGTTCCATATTTAGGCTGTGCCGTGCGTTGTTAATCTGGTCTTCCTTTCTCATTTCTGGTTTGTTTGGCTGAAGCTTTCTTCTGCGGTCTGGACAGAACGTACAGTCTGTCTTTCCCTTATGTAGGAAGAATTGTTTCGATGTGATTAAGATCTTTACTGCTTGTATCACTCTCCGCAAAATCATTAGCGTTACACTGACACACTTAGTTACTGCTGGGGGCTGCCCGCATTCATGAGAATTCATGCTGAGGCAGTAAAAAAAAAAAAAAAGCTGCCGCCTTAAATAATACAGCTTTATCATATTCTGCACAGTTTATTAATGAAGGGCCTCTCTGCATGAGCTCTTTGACAAATGCATCGATCCTTCAAGCGTTTCAAAAAATCACCAAAGCACAAAATGTAACCTTCTTTTTACCCGGGGACATGGAGTTTCTATAAAGCAAGGACGCTAATCTCAGTGGAACAGCAAAATGAATCTGAACCACTGTACTTCTGAGCAGAGACAGTTGAGATAATTATAGCCAAAACAATGACATTAACTCTGAAATCGTCCAAATTTTGGGGTTCTAGAGGGTAATATTGCGTACGGGCAATCGGTGAGTTGGGTATCATTTCCCTCCATCTCTACTGGTGCCACACAATGTTTAGCCTAATTCACAGTTCTGGTATTGAAACACTGCTGATATCTTGGCTAAAATGAATGAATTGCAGCAGCCTGTCTTGCTTGGTAGACAGGTTAGAATGTTCTCTTTTTTTTGCCTTTGAGAAAAGGTGTGTTTTGTTTTTGTTCTCTACACTATCAGTTGTTTTCTTGTCTCTGGAGGAGCAGTGCTACTGCATGTCAGGGTCACCTGTGGGGGGGGGCTCTTGAGATTGAAATATGTTGTTTTGCCTTTCCGTCCGCCATTTTGTACTGTCTCAATCTCTCTATTTACCTTTTCCTTTCACTGGTGTCTACAGAGCCGCTTTTAGACGAGCTGTCACCCCAGGTCCATTATTTGTGAGGGGTCTCGAGAGCTCACCCACTCCACTCCACTCCAGCCAGTGCTGGGACAAGAGCTAGTGTGAAACCGCAGAGTTCTGGAGGCTGGAGATCTCAGTGGAGCTTTAATTGGATGTTTTCTTTGTGTGAAGGTGCTCCTTTTCTGAGTATACTGCTCAAAAGGTGCCTTTCTCTGGAATGTTCTCACCCCAGTCGCTGGCCTTCCCCAATAGTCCCCTTTATTTCAGAGTGGGGAAAGTCTTTCACCTGAACTGCAGACTCATTCCGGTAACCACGGTTACGGCTGAAGAGATGTGGGGGGGTCTGAGTCTCTCTGGTCTCCCGGTCGGAGGTGAAGGCCGGGAAACACTTGCCCACAGTCCACAGAGTGAAGGCTGGCCTCTGGGCCCCATGAGCTCATCTGCATCTTTCCCTGAGAGACGGTTTCCTCATGAAGTCATAGTCCACTCCTAGGTCTAGGTTCTTGCCCTGGTTTTTTTTTTAACCCGGAACAAGGTCAGGTGCTTTTAATGGTAACCGAGTGTGTGCTGTAGTACATACAATAGGCTGCTTAGAATGAGTAGCAATGATAAGTGGGACAATTGTGGTGACGTCCGCCAGCATTTACGCTCCCTTTGTCTAGCGGTAGATCGTTGCTCACGTGCGCGGTGCGATGCGTTTGCACGGTCGGGTGTTGAACTCGGCCCACAGCAGCCATGCTGTTCCCGAGTGTCAAGAAGTAGGCTAGATTAAGTCTCTTTTTTTACCTTGTACAACTGCACTGTAGCCAAAATGTGTCTTAATAATTAAAAGTCATTAACAGATATATTGACAGTTGATCCCTTGCTACCATAAATTTGTGTGGTCTCTCAAAAACAGGAATAACACAATGCACAAGCTTGGGGGATTCATTGAAAATAAAGGGCTCTGAAGATCAACCAAGGTCAGCAACCCTTGAGCAGTAGAAGACTATTGGCTGAAATGTCATACCGTGTCATGTCGTACTCTTTCTTACTACAAGTCCCATGGTGCCCTGCTGTACTGAAACAGGAACTAGCTGTCGTCTGAGCGAGTGTGCCAGCGGAGGTGTATGGCGGTACGGCCTGTACTTATGAAACGGGGTTACCTCACTGTTTTCTCATTGCACAAGAGGCCCATCCACCCCGAGGAGAATGAGGTGCTGAACATGGGATGAATGGGTCTTTTGGAAACGGGACGGCGTGGTGAAACGGGGGGGTTGCATCTTGCGGGAGTGCTGGACAGCGTAGCCGGGCGCCCCACTCATTCACCATCCCGCCCGATGTCTCTAAAGGAGTTAAAGGACAGCTCCGTCTCTCTCTGTCTCCCCGGTTCGGTTTTTACATCCCCTCCCCTAATACCCGATACAACTCCACACACACACACAAGCTCTGAGTTTGACAGAAAGCTGCAGCGCTCAGAGTTGGACTGTTTCCTCAACCCCCCCGCCCCCAGTGAAGGATGGTGCGCAATACAGGAAGTGTGTTATGCATGTTGTGATGTAGGCCTATGTCTGTTACAGTGGGATGACTTGCAAAGTCACACATAGTGTAGCAAACGGAGGAGAGCAGAGTGATGGATGGACAGGTGTCCGTCAATGTGCTTTAAATTAGCAGTTTGGAAGTCGCTCAATATACAACATGCAACAAGAACCAGAGCCGACATTTGTGTGTGCAAAAGCAGGGGGGTATTTCACAAAGCAGGATTACTGAGTTAGCTAGATAAATGCACTGAGTAAAACCCAGAAAACACTCTTTTTTTTTTACTTCAGTCCATGTTCCAGATTTGGCAGGGTTCCGGGTTTTCCTCAGTGCAGTTATCCAGCTAACTCAGTAATCCTGCTTTGTGAAATACACCCCTGTTTGGAAGAGAAACATCCAGCTCAACAAGTTATCAGGTGTTTCATGCAAAGTGCAGTCCTGAAGAGCAAAGTGGGCTTCTCGGCCTAGGGCCTACCTCGAGCCAGACTGCGTCCGTGTGCGGAATGTGTAAAATGGCCGCCTCTGCGGACGGGGCCTCTCTCTGCTCTGAACACTGTGGTTAACACCGCGTGGCTGGTCGGTCGGTCTGAACTCAGGATGCTAGATCAGATGATCTCTGTGTGCGCTAGCCGCTTCGCTGTGCATTAATGTTTAATTGACGCATCCTGGCTATGGAAATACTTTAGCGCTAGCTTATTGCAGCAGTGTTCTCTCTTGTCCTTGGAGAGCTGCAGTGTGTGCAGGTTTTTGTTATCACTCAGCACTAAATTGATCAATATTATGCAGCTAACCTGCTTCCTTTGGTTGCATGGGTCTGAATTAATTCCTGATTTTTAAGGTGAAAAATGAAACCCAGCCCCCAATTAAATTATGTATTATTGTTTAAAATTTTAAAAGTTAAAAAGTGTAGAGAGACAGGAAGAATGGGGAGCGAGCGAGAGAGGGAAAGACGTGACGAAGGTCACGTGGCCGGATTCGAACCGCCGATATCGTGGCTCGCATTGAGTACTAATGCTTTTGAAAGAGCTGTTTATTGGTCCCATAGCTGGTTACAGTTATGAGGTCACAAACAGTCTTACTGCCTTCAGGGTGTGGTCATGGTGCATTGCATGATGGTCCGTGTTGAATGGTGTTTTGTTTTTTTTCCCTCCAGCCTGGAGCTGTTGTACTTGGGGGGTAACCTCATCAGCGCCATCCCGCCTGAGCTGGCCAACCTGCCTTACCTGTCCTACCTGGTGCTGTGTGACAATCGCATCCAGAGCGTTCCACCCCAGCTCACCAGGTGAGCCTCGTTCTCCTGTGGCTGCTGCTGTACTCATATACACACACACACACACACACACACACACACACACACACACACACACACACACACACACACACACACACACACACACACACTCACACACAAGCGTACACACACACAAACTTGCTTTATGTAGCCATGTATAATGTGCATTATGTAATACATTACATGATTTATTTCATTAGTGGAAGTTCTACTCCAGAGTAACTAACACCACTTACATTTTAACATTTATGCAGCAGGGCTATCTACTGAAGGAATTCAGGTTATGTACATTTTGCTAAAGGGTGTAACAGCTGTGCCCTATTTGTGATTTAAACCTGCAACCTCGGAGTCAAGATCCCCTAACAATTACACTGCAGGTATACATGCATGTACGCGCGCACACACACACGCACACACATGCACACACATGCACACAGGCACACACACATACATTCTGTCCCACACGCTGTACTTACTTGTTCCCTTCTGTCCCACACGCTGTACTTACCTGTTCCCTTCTGTCCCACACGCTGTACTTACCTGTTCCCTTCTGTCCCACACGCTGTACTTACCTGTTCCCTTCTGTCCCACACGCTGTACTTACCTGTTCCCTTCTGTCCCACACGCTGTACTTACCTGTTCCCTTCTGTCCCACACGCTGTACTTACCTGTTCCCTTCTGTCCCACACGCTGTACTTACCTGTTCCCTTCTGTCCCACACGCTGTACTTACCTGTTCCCTTCTGTCCCACACGCTGTACTTACCTGTTCCCTTCTGTCCCACACGCTGTACTTACCTGTTCCCTTCTGTCCCACAGGCTGTACTGTCTCCGCTCTCTGAGTCTCCATAACAACCTGCTGACTTACCTGCCCCGAGAGATCCTCAGCCTTGTGCACCTGCAGGAACTCAGTCTCCGTGGCAACCCTTTGGTGGTGCGCTTCGTCAAGGACATGACCTACGACCCCCCGTCCCTGCTGGAACTGGCCGGACGCACTATCAAGTCCCGGAACCTTCCGTACGTTCCCCTCGACCTCCCCTCCCACCTGCTGCATTACCTGGACCTGGCCAGCAAGTGTCCCAACCCCAAATGTGCAGGTGAGAGAGGAGAGGGGGATGTGCGTCTGTCTTTCTGTCTGTGTGTATCTTTGTTAATGTCCTTCCAAGTTCCATACGTTAATTGAGCATGTGACTTCTCCTCATGTGTGTAACATGTGTGGTCTCTGCACGTGTGTGATTTGGCGCGTGTATAAACACGCGTGTCTGCTTTCGCTCACGTTCCGCTGCACGTCTTCTCCTCCCGCAGGCGTGTACTTCGACTCGTGCGTGCGACACATCAAGTTCGTGGACTTTTGCGGGAAGTACCGGCTCCCGCTCATGCACTACCTGTGCTCCCCAGAATGCACCTCTCCCTGCAGCTCGAACCCGCAGAGTGACGCCGACTCGGAGGACGAGAACAGCGTGCCCGCTGACAGGTTGCAGAGGGTGCTGCTGGGATAGGAGGAAGGGGCGGGTCGTCAAATCATCCAATCACATTGAAGTCTGGCAGAGCCATGCTATTATAACATAACACCCAAATAAAGATTTGTTTTGTTTTTCTAATACAATCACAGATTATTTATTACTTTTTTTAACTGGAGTGTCAGGAAAAGTAATATAAATTCTTAAAGCTCAGGGTGGGGTGGAAGTTTAATTTTTGCAGGACAATATGACCAGGGCCTCGCCTCTCTGCGACCACTGTGTACAAACCCCTGACTCAAAGTGCAGAGGGTATGAAAAGAATCAATATTAGTGCCTTAACGCCGAGTTGGAACCCGTATATGCAGGTTATGCTGAGGTTCTTTACCTAAATGAATCTCAGATAGGACATTTTGTATTTATTTGCTTTTTCAGGTGCCTTAAAAAAGTCTGACCCTACACATGCTAATTGTTTTAGGTTCTATATCCACAGCACTAGATATTTACTGAAGTAATTCCCCATTGAAGGATGAAAGGGCCCCAAACTCTGATCCCTGAGGTCCATAAACACTGCATTGCACAGTGCTGCACTCGATTTTCTCTTTGTAAATGTCAGTATTAAAAGGTTAAAAAAAATTCTGAAATGCAAAGCCTGCATATCGACTGAATGGCAAAAATGTTTCACCACAAAGTTAAGATGTGATTGTGTGTAATCTAGGCCTCAGAAAAACATAATTTCAGTGGAAGTTTTTTTTTATTTTTATGTGTAAACATGAAGACTGAATTGAGTGAATCCTATTGTTGGAGACTGAAGCCTAACTCTTGTGGACATAATGCTGCTGGTGATTGTGAGCCAATTTGACTTTGTTGTAAAGGTTCTTTAATATTTGAGTGGAGGGACCCAGAAGCATGTAGGCCCACTAGGTGAGTTACTCTTTAACTAACCCACTTATTCAGTGGCTCTGAGCCTGCTCACACACTGCAGTACAGAGGTCACGCTTCTGTGCAAAACATCCTCTTTTTTTAAATCATTTTTGATTCAGCCTTTTTTTCAGGTCATGCATCTGTGCCAAACATCCTTTTTTTATTTTTGATTGTCTTTTTTTTTTTTTTTTTTTTTGCAGCCTCTGCAAATCCAGACAGTTTATTTACAAGTACGCTTCCTGTTTTTCCACGTGCAGACTTGCACAACTTTTCTTTATTTTTATTTTTTTTAAACATGCAGCTGGATATTTTACTGCAGCTGGCAATCGAACCTGCAACCTTTGGGTTACAAGCCTCTAACCATTGTGCTACACTTCTGCCTACTGGAAACAAAGCGCAGTAGACATGACAGTAGAGATGACAGTAGAGATGATGGTGGGAGAGTAGGGTTTCATGAAATCCTTAATGGGTGGAGCTACAAAGAACTGTCAATCACTGACTTGTTTGAACCTATTACAAGACTTTGCTCTCTACGGTAGAACAAAATCGGTTGAGCCACTGACAGCATATGGTAGGCACACCTATCACCTGTTTTTGGATTAATCAAGTCTCATTCTCCCTCATTACTACCTGTCACCTCTACCTGTACCTGTGAAGGGGGGGGGGGTGGGGTGTTATGGGGTATGTTTGGGAGTGGTGTTGGGGGGTCTGGACTAAAATACATTTCGTTGTTGCGGTACACTGCCAGCTTAAGTGCTTTCTGAAGTGAATTTCTGCTCTGTTCACAAACCTTGACGTGATCACAAGATGTAGTGCTTAAAGGGACCTTCTGCGTGACTCATCCTAATAAGCCGCTGTTCTGATGCATGGATGGGCCCCACAGTTTGGTATTGAATCTAGACTGTGCCAATGCTGACTGGCTGGCATCCTCGCAGGGAGAAGCACATTTGGGTCGAGAGTTGCCCAGCAATCGGAGGACAGCGTCTCGTGGGTCATCAGTGCCTCCCGCTGGTCAGTCGGTCTCCCGCAGGTTCGTCTGTCGAGACGCACATGAATTGTCTTCCTCTGACACATCTGCTATCCCGAACTGTGGTTTAATAAGAGGTGTGAGAATCAGAGGAAAAGGCATTAAAAGAGTGAAAACATAAGAAAAATGGACACTTAAAAACATTTCTCAACTGCTCCCATTTTAGGTTTTAGCACTTTTTTTTGTGATTTGGATAATTTTGTATTCACAACTACAATTATGCAATTTGTAACAATGTGTTGCCTTTAAACAAACCCTACTTTTTTTATTATCGCTACAAGAGTAGATATTTATGCTAACATGTCAAAAATGTACAATGCAGCTATGCTTATAAACACTATTTTCTGCAACTGTTTCATGAAATGTTTCACTAAACACATGCACTTTTTCATTAATATAGACTGTACAGAATATATCCAATAAAGTTTTAAGAATTAACAAAATTGTGTGTGATTCTTTAAAATTGTGTACTGCCCTCTCACAGATTCAAAAGTAAAATGGTTGTAGTGTAGAGGCAGATCTACTTTTATTTAAATAATAACCAAATATTCTACCAAAATATATATTTTTTAATCTTAGTTAATCTGATTGATTTGAATGCCCAAAACAGTTGCTTACCCACTAAGGTATGTTTTCTAAATTGCCCATGGTATATGATGATTTTTATATTGACATGATGCTCAATTGAATTGAAAATTGACTGTAATTTTCATTTTCCGAAAGGTAAATATTTAACCATCTGTGTGGTTTACTGGTGCAAAGTGGAGATGGTAATAATGTAGGAAGTGTGGGGTCACTTAGTAGGGCGTAGGGCTATGTAGTCACTTAGTAGGGCATGGGCTATGATGTGCCACCATAAAAGCCTGCCTCTACAGTAGCATAGAGCCTACCAGTGTCTGGAGATCTGCTGAAGGGATGCGGCACCTTTCTTCCATGAGAAGGTCAACCAACCAACTCATAACTCATAACTCATACCTTGCTGGTGGATGTGGAAAACACCATCTCAAGACCTAGCTCTATAATCTCCCATAAATGCATTGGGTCATATCTGGTGACTGAGAAAGCCATGGCATGTGGACAACGTTGTTGTGTTCATGAAACGACCAGCCGTACATGCTCTGTACTGTACATGCTCTGTACCGTACATGCTCTGTACTGTACATGCTCTGTACTCTCTTGCTGGAGACAACCCTTCATGGAATGAAAGCAATGGGATGAAAGTGATCAGTATTAAGTAGCGATTAGCATTCTGCTAACGGGATGAGTGCATCAAGCCCCACACCGTTATGGAACCATCATTAGCATTGACCATGCCTGCTAACGGGATGAGTGCATCAAGCCCCACACCGTTATGGAACCATCATTAGCATTGACCATGCCTGCTAACGGGATGAGTGCATCAAGCCCCACACCGTTATGGAACCATCATTAGCATTGACCCGTCACTGATGGAAGCATCAGAACGCTTCGCTGATGGAATCAAGCACTCAGGCCAACAGGCCTCTTTAGTTCAGCTTCTCAAGAACATAGTGAGGATGACTCATCAGAACAGATCACTTCTCTCCACTGATTGGTCATCCATTTATGTGCTCTTTGCACCACAAACATGCATAATAAGTATAATAAGTATAATAAGTGGTTTAGTCACTGCAACCCGATTATGGTATCCTGCTCTGCAGTCTGAAATAAGCTGTCAGGTGATTTAGAGTTGCTCACCTGTTCAGCTTTGCACCTGAAACTAATGCTTGTTAGTTGTTGAAATATTGATTGCTTAATTAACCACAGCTACAGTGCATTCCTATATGGTTCACCTGATATGGGTGCAAATTAAAGCTGACAGTATGCAATTTAACCTCTTTCAAATCCAATGTGCTGGAGCACAGAGCCACTGTCCAAATACTTACGGACAGCACTGTATATGTTAGAACCATACCCAAGTGTTTCCACCTTTTTGGCCATTACTTATAATTTTGGTAATGGGTGAATTCACGTGTTGGTTTTGGACAGAAAAAAATATAATTCTAGGCAATGCAGAGGTAGTGTGATTATCGGACTCTTTTTAACGTTCTTTTGCCCTGGTGGAAGTCAACCTGGAGCTACATTTGAGTCCTGACCTACATCATTCCTCTGGAGTCATAGGTCACATGGGTTTGCCGTTCGCTCGTGTGTTTATATTTGTGCTCAAGGCCATTGGCTCAGTAATCAAGGAGATAACAGAGCAAACGGTGACTCAGCACTGGGCTTTTTTCGGTATGTACAGAGTGAATGTGTCTCCTTTCTGCCAGCTCTTTTAAACTGGTTTTATAAGGTGATAAAATGGTCCCTACACGGTTATTGTCCCTACACTGTGTCTTAAGCTGAATCATCGTCTCATCAAGAGAGTTGCTTTAAAATTGTCTTATTTGCCCCCAACACTCAGGTCTACACAAAGGTCTTCTAGACCCCATACCCACAAAGTTACTGAAGCAGCTATTGCCTATGCTCATCAAACCAATTCTTCACTTAATTAACTCATCATTGTTATCGGGCCATGTTCCTACATCCATTAAATTGGCAGAAATCAAGCCACTACTTAAGAAACCAAATTTGGATCCCACTGTCCTGGTTAATTATAGACCCATTTCAAACCTCCCATTTTTATCAGAGTTTTGAGAAATGTGTAGCGCAACAGCTTTCTTCATTTACACACTAATAACGTGTATGAGAGGTTTCAATCTGGGTTTAGGAAGCACCATAGCACTGAGACCGCCCTTGCCCTAGTAATGAATGACTTGTTCCTCTCTCTGGATTGTGGCTGTATTTCTATTCTTGTTTTACTTGACCTGAGCGCTGCCTTTGATACTATAGACCATCATATTCTCCTCTGCAGGCTAGAAAATTTAGTTGGTCTCACTGGGCATGCTCTTATGTGGTTTAAATCTTATCTCTTATCTCTATTGTCTGGTTGCACTGGCTCAGCCCTGAATCATCTCCAACTTGTACAGAATGCAGCTGCTAGGGTTCTTACTAGAACTAAGAAATGGGAGCATATCAGCCCGGTGCTCAAAACTCTTCATTGGCTGCCTGTCAAATTCAGAATTGACTATAAGATTTTACTTTTAGCGTTTAAAGCTTTAAATGGTTTGGCTCCCAGAATATCTTAGTGACTTACTCATTCCATACTGTCCTCCTTGATTACTTCACTCTCAAGGTGCTGGCTATTTAAAAATTCTTACTATATCTAACTTACAATGGGTGGCAGAGCCTTCTCTTACAGAGCTCCTTTCTTATGGAACAACATTTTACATCCTTTTTTTTGGACTTTCTACTTACCAGCTAGAATGAGATCCCTCATTACAGTCTATTACCATCCATTCCACCCTTAGTTTAAACCGGGCCGGCCAGCGAAGGATGGGCCCCCCTCTCTAGCCAGGTTCCTTCTGAGATTTCTTCCCATTGGGGAGTTTTTTCTCGCCACTGTTGAGTGTTTTTTCTTCCCACCGGGGAGTTTTTTTACCTCATTTTGCTGGTTGGGGGTTAAGGCCTGGTTTTTTGCTCAATTATCCTTCTGTTTCTCTGTACAACATCTTTGTGACAGTTCTCTGTAAAAAGTGCTATACAAATCAAATTGAATTGAATTGAATACACATGTATCTGTTTTTTAATATAAATTTTTTTTTGTTGGGCCTTATCCCTACAGTGGTGGGGTTTTTTTGTTTTGTTTTAAGCATTGAGTTCACATCTGACACATTTGCATGTGAACGTGATTATATTACGCAGTGTGAATACAAAATGGCCTCCTTTTCATCTCTCGACAAAGGGCCTCATTTAGTGCCTTTTATGTGGACTTTTTTGTGTTTTACATCTTTTTAATCCCCTACTCTTCCCCCTCCCTTCCTTTCTTTTTTTCTAAGCAATACTGAGAAGCTCTACTTCTCTTTTCCTCTATCACTCTCACTTTCGCTGTCCTGAGCAGGCTATGTCGGTCTTTGATAGCCTTAAGGGTCAGTGTTTCTGTTTTATCGGTGCCTTGTTTGATAGCAGTTTTGTCGGCTCTGGTTCTGAATCGAGCTTCCCGCTGAAACAAAGTGACGTTCAGTGAAAAATGAAGGTTTTTTTGTTTGTTTTGTTGTTGTTTATTGTCGTTGGTTTGGCGGTTAATCGTTTAGCCCATTTCAAAATCCCAGCGAGAACTCCGAGCGGGCCAAAGGGAGTTGGGTGAGGTGATGCGTGCTTAGAACAACACCTTTTGCAAGACAGTAGGTCTCATTAGCCAGTCACGCTGTCCGACAGGTTGTATTGCATGCTCACACGTTCCACACGTTCCCCACGTTCCACACGTTCCCCATTATCTGGGCAGTGCCATACATACAAAGCATCATATCATACTTACCTGAATAATGAATCTCCCACCTTCATATACAAACCTGGACAACGGGGCCTAAAATGACTGCTGTGGTTCTGAAAGAAGGTACCAATAATAAGGCTGTGGAAAGCCTTAACAGAAACATATTATTTATTAACCTTTACTTATACAGGGTAGGTTGACTGAGTATGCATGCTATTTTACAGCAATGCCCTGTTAAGCCCCTGTAAATGGGAATTCTCCCCGGAAAATCGTGGTCAGATCTGATTCCAGGATCTATCCCCACGCTCATGTCAGAGTTTGTGTTTTCTGGTTGTTCACACCTTGTGGCAGATAGCAGACACTCATAGGACAGGATGCAGGTGGCAGTATGCTGGAGTGGCGAGTCTGCAGGCCTGTTAGAGACGACGGGTCTTTGAGCGCCTCATGGACTTCTCAGGTTGGGTTCCCAACTGCAACCGCCAGGACAGGGAAACTAAGATCTCGGTGACAACAGCACTCGGGCGTGTGGGGATCAGGTTACCCATGTCCCCACGTGAAGGTGTGTGTGTGGGGGGGGGGGGACCTGAGACAGGTGAAAATGCCGAGGTAAACGGCCAATGGATGAGCCTGTGGACACCATCTGCCCTGGAGGCTGAGCTCCACCAACGGAACACGGAACCCCTCCGCTCGGTTAAATTCCTGGGGAACGTTCTATTCAGGGAACAATTTTAAAAGAGGAATCGGGACTAAACACACACACACTGGATTTCTTGGGCACTAAAGGGAAAGATTATTGTGATATTGAAGCTGAATAAACTTACGTCGTCCAAGGCAAGGTAAAGTATTCATTTAACCTAATTCTACATGCAGGATGGAGGGCGGAAGTGATGACTGGAGTTCGGTATCATGCTCCTGGGGCATTCCGTCAGGACTCTCTCATATAGGTTAACATGTATTAAAAAAATTGTTAAAATCTAAAAGGGTGAGGTCAGAACGTGATTGATTTCTGATGGAATGTTCATCCTATATATTTAGTGGATTCATGGGGAAAGCACGTTGTGTTTGTAGACTCATGGGGAAAGCACGTTGTGTTTGTAGACTCATGGGGAAAGCACGTTGTGATTGTAGACTCATGGGGAAAGCACGTTGTGTTTGTAGACTCATGGGGAAAGCACGTTGTGTTTGTAGACTCATAGGGAAAGCACCTTGTGTTTGTAGACTCATGGGGAAAGCATGTTGTGTTTGTAGACTCATGGGGAAAGCACGTTGTGTTTGTAGACTCATGGGGAAAGCATGTTGTGTTTGTAGACTCATGGGGAAAGCATGTTGTGTTTGTAGACTCATGGGGAAAGCACGTTGTGTTTGTAGACTCATGGGGAAAGCACGTTGTGTTTGTAGACTCATGGGGAAAGCACGTTGTGTTTGTAGACTCATGGGGAAAGCACGTTGTGTTTGTAGACTCATGGGGAAAGCACGTTGTGTTTGTAGACTCATGGGGAAAGCACGTTGTGTTTGTAGACTCATGGGGAAAGCACGTTGTGTTTGTAGACTCATGGGGAAAGCACGTTGTGTTTGTAGACTCATGGGGAAAGCACGTTGTGTTTGTAGACTCATGGGGAAAGCACGTTGTGTTTGTAGACTCATGGGGAAAGCGTTGTGTTTGTAGACTCATGGGGAAAGCACGTTGTGTTTGTAGACTCATGGGGAAAGCACGTTGTGTTTGTAGACTCATGGGGAAAGCGTTGTGTTTGTAGACTCATGGGGAAAGCATGTTGTGTTTGTAGACTCATGGGGAAAGCATGTTGTGTTTGTCAACATTCAGTATATTTTGAGGGTTTTGCAAAAAAACTAAAACTGAGTCTTAACAGGCAATTTAGTCTTATATTTAGACTTAAATTTCTATTTTCTCTATTTCTATTACTTTTTTAATAAATAACACAAAAACATTGCCAATGAGGTGAGACAGTTTTACTCATTTCAGGATTTGCCAAAGGGGTAAGATAATTTCACTTGTCAAGCAAAAAATAATGTGAAACAACTGTCGAGGAAAAATAAACAGTCTCAGAGTTGTTGGGTAGAGGAAGAAAATAAGAGAATTCTTTATTTCAGCAAGTCACTGGGAGTCATCAACAGACAAGCAATTTATAGGGTTACTGGGAGCCACCCCTCACCATCCTCTCTCTTCCTTTCAGACTTTACCATTCAGGGTTCGGTGCTTCCCAGCAACTTGTCGCGTAATACGTTTAGCACTAATGTCATTGGTAAGTTTAATGCAAGCTTCTAAACTAATATACTTCTCAGATCCACTTTCAGAACAGGTGCTTCCTGAGTGATAGATTACGGACCTATCTGGTGAAAGGCGTCATTATTGCTTACAAGGGCTTTCAATTCCTCTATTTCTGAGCTAGCATTCAAGATACAAAACAGAGTATATCACGCAGCAGCATCTAGGTTTTTAGTGTGTGAAAGTTCATAGAAGATATTTAGTGTTCATGAGATACTTAGTAATCTTGTAAATATATACAAACCCCAATTCCAAAGTTGGGACAGTATGTAAAATGCACATAAAAGCAGAAATGTGTTTCATTGAAAACAATACAAAGAAAATATATTTAATGTTTCACCTCATCAGCTTTATAGATTTTTGTAAATATACGCTAATTACGAATTTGATGCCTGCAACACGTTCCAAAAAAGTTGGGACAGGAAAATAGGAAAATGAGTCAGGAGAAACAACCCGTAATCATTATGCTTGTTGAGTATACTTTTTTAAAAAGCTGTTAAGTACACAACAATTCTGAAAATTCTTAATGTCTTTTCTTAATATCCCTGGATGATATACTTATTTACGTGTTTTCGTTGATAATAGTATGAAGTCTATTTTTTGCATACTCCATGTCACTAAACAGTATGTAGTAAGCTGTATACAGTATGCTAGTACACCGTAAACAAGACAAAGTATATACAGCTCTGATTCAGACTCAGTACTTGTCCTATGGGTTAGTGACTCCCAAGGTAAAGTGAGAGTGGTGTGTGCTATTGGGTTTACACTAAAATACACACATACTGTACACATATGAATCATGGCAGCAATTCTCTCCTCATGAATTTACTCCAAGGCCCAAGAACCAATATGAGGAATGTTAGAGCGTATGCACTGATGGTGCATATTCAGGTATATCTGCTGATGTGTCCTATACACTAAACCTGACTGAGCTTTATGTTGACCTTGACATAACATACAAGTGTAAATACAGGGTGGTGAGACTGTTAATCATTCATCATATTCCAATACCCATAATGCAACAAACAAAAAAAATCTATAAGAAGAAACCAGAGGTGTAAAATCCAGGGGTCAGAAAGTAAAAGTCCTGCCATGTGTTTCTTCCACCCATTAACTCAGCCAGCTGATTTCACTAATTAGTTCTCCCTCCTGGCTGAAGAATTGCGTCCATTAATAAATCCAGGTGACTGGAACAAAATACTGGGGAGGACTTTTACTTTCTGAACCTGGGGTTTACACATCTCGAAGAAACCTTAAAATGACAATTATATACGTAGAATATAAATCTATCAGGGTTGAAACATCTGGAAATTTGATCCTTTTAAAAGCTTTCATGGTGTTCAGCTGTTTGAATTTTAGTGTACTGTGAAGCACTTTGAGTCTGATGGCAGACAGTATAGAACTGAACTGTATTGTAATTATTATTTACATTATGTTTGCATCGTTGTTATTATGATCATTATTGCTATCCACTAGAGTTATGTTCTTCATTTGCGTTGCAGAAACTTCTATCTAAGGTGACTTTCATACTTACCTTTTAGTTATTATTTTATTTATACACTCTTATTCCAATTTATTACTCCATATTGTGTGAAGCATTTAAGCTTACTCACCTGGCTCAGGGCACAACTGCAATGCCCCACTCCCAGGATATGAACCCGTAATCCTTTGATGACAAATCAATCCGCCAAATCACTACACCTCAGCTCATCACGCAGGATGGGCTTCTGTAACATGGAAGTGTTGAGTTATCAGCCCCTAGCCTACATGGTTCTGTGGTAATATGAGCCAAAATGGCAGCCAGCATATCAGCTGATGGAGCCGCACTTACTCTGTGAAATACTTATAACTTCTGAACCCCAGAGCCTCTTTGGAATTTAATTTATTTTTGTTCACTCCCCCTACAATGTATGGCCCTTCCTCAGAAATAAACAAGCAAGAGAACTTTGGAAGATTTTTGTGATTTCTCCCGAGTTTGTGACGGAGGAAGAGATTGAATGCTATGCTTTTGTTTCCACTCTCGTATAGACCACAGCAAACAAGGTGACTGATGCCAATTACATGAACATCTGACCTATTATTTCAGAGTGTACAGTACTTATTTTCTTGTAGTCGCTGTTAAAGCTGCAGCCAATCATGGGTGAGCCTGAGAGATTCCCGGCCATAGCCAGGAATGTGTCTGGGAGGTGAAATGCTTCATTACTCTCAGAACAAGTGCCTCAGCTGAATATATCCCCTGCGGGCTCCCCTGAGAAGGATTTATTTCACACAGGATAAGTCTGCCTGTTTGCAGTTGACCCACATGCATCCCTAGAAAAAAAGGGTTCTGAAAGGGTTCTTTGGCTTGTCTCCACAGGCGAACCCTTTTTAGTTCTTTATGGAACCCTCTATGGTGGGTGTGAAAAGTTTCAAAGCTCCCAGATTGAAGCATTTTGCCTGAAAAAGAACTTTGCACTAGATAGGGTTCCTCTATGGAGACACAGAGGAGCCTTTTGGAACTCTTTCTTCTGAGAGTGTGAGCTCTGGGGCAGTCTACAATCTTATCTGGAGGTCAGGTGTCATAGCGTTGGCCTTGGTCGGTTTGCAGTTGAATTGCCTGCAAATCCCCTCAGGTAACTGACCTACAGTTCAGGTGGGTCAGCGGGAAACAAGGTCTACTGCCCCTTTGCCCAGTCCAGGCTCTACAATAAATAATAACCCAGCCGGCCTGTTTCCCATAGCTGTGACTGCCAGCTTTCAGCATCACGCTTCACCCCAAGCATTTCAGAAACAGTCAGTGAGCGATGGACATGCTGTTAAATCACAGCTCGCAGTTCCTCCAAAGACACAGGTCCTTATTAGGAGTGAAAAAACCACTTTCTGTCAGTACTCAAAATTGCCACCTGTGTCTCCAGTGTATTGTTTACAGAATTGTGCAGAGGGTTGATTGGCAAAGATTGTCTGTTACATCCCTGCTGGCTTTTCCTGGAGGGGTGGTCTATCATAACCTTACAAAAGGTCATCCAGACCAGATTATGTGTGGTGAAGTGTTTTTTGTGGTTAATTTTATACAATACAGCATGGTGTAATAGCTTATATTTTGGTGTGGTATAATCCATTACAGTGTGGTGTCGTAGAGTATAGTACAGTACAGTACACCATTGTTCAGCGTACAATATACTTCTGCTTATAAATAAATAATCCTATTTAACAACTGGCTTGTTGTTGGTGTCAGATGTACGTTTATAAAACTGACAAAGAACCACAGCAGCCATGTGAGGTATTCTAAAAGGACAGATTGCAAACTAGCATTTAGAGGGGGACAGAGGGTGTTTGTTTTAGGGGGTGGGGTGCATGCAATTTGTCCTGAACATAACGGTCCATTTCTGTTGCTCAACGATTGGGGATTAGGGCAGAGTATGGCATTGAATAGGGCTTTTGACCAGGGCTGAATTGAAATGGATACTGTCACAGCCAAGGATTTCAAATGGCTCTTTCTCTTCCCCTTGTTTTGTCTAGGCTACTTCTATTTATTTTCCGAAGCCCCGAAATGGTTCCTAATGTATAGTTCCAAGCAGGGTTAACTCTCTGTCAACAAAGGTGATGCTGGCTCCGTGCACGGTGGTTGTTGATAAGTACTTCTATGCACTGTCATTACAGGAATAATAAATCACATAAATACCTCCACTCTGCACGTGTAACGTGCATAAGTCCCCCCACACAATTCCAGCGAGTTAAACACACACACACACACACACACACACACACACACACACACACACACACACACACACACACACACATTGCGTCTATACTGATAAAAAATTAAGCGGCTTGCAACTTGAGTCCGGGTGCGTCGCAGCTGCTTTGAGACAAACCCGATCCTGCCCACGCGACTGGAACTGATATCTGTCTCAATAGAGTTGGCGAAACCGAACCGGGGAGTTCAATACAGAACGTGGACGTGGAGTGCATGTGTGTGTCAGATGATCCGGGCTCGCCTGCTTACACGAAAACAGTGATCCAGGTCGTAGTATCGTCTCTGAGTCTAAGATGCTCAATATGTTATGCGATAAAAATTGTGCGTGCGTGCGTGCGTGCGTCTGACTGCATCTGTCGATCTCCACCGGATCGAAAAACGCAAACAACGCGGCGACATTGATGGTAGGAAACACTGACACCTGCTGGTGCACTGACATAAGCACACCCAAACGGCGTGACCCTACATACCGGCGTCTGTATGGCAGGGAACAGACCTAACATTTCTGTACTGGGCGGTTGCTGCTCGATGCTCCTTTTATTGTTTCTGTGTAAGGGTTCAATCAGTCTGAGTGAGATTGGGGTAACAGAAAACGTAACCAAGAGCCTACCCCGTGACCCTCCTCTTCATGCCCATGCGCACCCCCACCCCTCCCCTTAAAAAAACATCCATGCGCGAGGAAACCATAGGAAACATTCAGAACTCTAAAGGCAGGAAATGTTTTTTCTCTCTGTCTTTTTCCCCTCTGTGCTGCAAATAGCAACTAACTAAGCCAACGATGGCCTTCGTACGGGATGGGAGGGGGGCTATTGTCAAGTTGTTAGAAAAACGTCTGCTGGTAACTCCAAGGTTTTGAGTAAGTTGAGCCTTGAGGAACTTCAAAGGATACAACTTCAACAGGGATGCGTGACAAACTGGCCTGGCCTAGTATGCATGTCTATTAATGTTCTGGTATGAAACAGAATGTTTTCTCTTGCTCTTTTAAAACAAAAGCGAACTTCTCTCCTCCACTCTCCTGCTGGTAGCAGTGACACAATCCCTAACGGGATACCTCAACATCGTAAATCGTAGGCTAAATTAAGGTTTTTATAAATGTGTAGCGCCGTAGCCTTCGGCAAGGCCGTTAAAACGTGCAGAAAATATTTACGCGTAGTTTGCAGTCCCGTCTCCGAGGGATTCGAGCGCACTTTTTGATTTTGAAAACTGAGGCTCTAAAAAATCTCTCCCTGACGAAGTGGGCGCAGTCATTAAAAAACATTCGCAAAGCATTAGCTAACTTGTTGATAATGGAATGGGACGATATAAAAACACGTATATTTTTGTTTCCATTGACAGTGAATCGGCGTAGGCTTGATAATGGCTGTTTTTATGTTATTCATTCGTGAAACATAACGTCCCTGTGCTCTACCCCACCCCTCTCCCACGCACCACCCATCCCAACACCCCACGCGCTGTAACGGGTCCCTATTTACCAAGTTATGACACGCGGGGATCGTCTGTCCTCGAGAGCAGCGTCATCGCCCACATCCATCCCAGAACCTGTTGACCTATCCCTTATATCCAGTCATGGACCTATAGGCCATTTGATAAGCGACACCAGCCCAGACCCAGTCATGGACCTATAGGCCATTTGATAAGCGGCACCAGCCCAGACCCAGTCATGGACCTATAGGCCATTTGATAAGCGGCACCAGCCCAGGCCCAGTCATGGACCTATAGGCCATTTGATAAGCGACACCTGCCCAGACCCATGACAGGCGGCAGTGGGTGTTCTGGTACAGTAGAATTCCCGCCGTTGTCCGGTTGAAGTTGCTGTTGGGAATAAACATTTGAAACACGCTCATTGCAGTGCTAAAAGATTTAATTTAGTTGGTAGCCTCTCGTATTTTGGGTACAATGCGTGACGAACTTGAATCTTATAATTAGTGCCAGTAAATTTGGCCAGTTAGGCAATTTATTATTGTTGTTGTTAATAATAATAATAATCTGGTAACATACTCTTAAATCCTATAATATAATTGTGTTCAGAAAAATGTAGGCTACTTGGTTACGTCGTTTGGACCTTTATTGGATATTGTAATTAGGTTAATAAGACAACTCGTTCACTGCTGTCATTCACTGGAAGGATTGATAAGAATGTGTAATTCGCACGTCTTGTTTTCAGTATTTCAGTGTTAACGCACTGGGGGTAGGCTATTCCACAAAACAGGATTATCAAGTTATCCAGATAACCGCGAGTCTGAGAACGATGAGGCTGTAGGCTGTTGTCACATTAGTGAGATTTTAGTCGATAAAAATGCAGTAGAATGTGGTTTAGTCAAACACATATTGCTAGTTGCTGATATTGAATAAAGTTTCTGATGTTATTTTATCGTATTGTTTTAGAGTTGTCCGGATAACTTCCTTATCCTGCTTTGTGGAATACCCCCCCAGTCACCTCGATATGTATGTCCTTAGATTAGGGTTATGTCCGCCCCCCTTCCCGTTACACACCCCATGCCCAAACCCAGCCGAATCCCTCTGAAGCTCTACCTATTCATTACAGTATGCCTCTCCCTCTCGCTCTTTCACGCGCTCTCCTTATCGCGCGCGGAAACTTGGGTCCTTGTGCCTTTTTTCCACCAAGTTCACGGTGTCTGACCTGTGGAAATATTTTTCTTCTTCTTCAGTTGGCTTGAAAGATTTCACATTTTTATTGGTTTAAAGATGTCTTGTCCCGCTGGATGAAATAAGCCTCTGTATCACTACGCGACCAAGGCTGGAGGCGATAATAAACGAGGCATTGTGTTCCGGTTTGTGAACTTGCAATGATGGAGTGAAGACAGTGGGAAAGCGTCGGGATTATCCACGCGCCCTTCGACATCAATCCCCCGGCACTCTTCCCATGCGCTTTTCAAAGGTTCGTTTGCTTTTCTCCTGCCCTTCGTACAATTTCCGTTAGTAATATTGCTATTATAGTTTGTCTAGTTCGCTAAAACATTGATATTAAATGGCAGGCTATATTTAATATTCATATTTATTTGTAGATTTGTTTATTTAATATTAAAATAAACAACTGAACAAATAAAATTGCTTGCAGCGTCATGTATTTTTTTAACTAGATTTAAGACAATCCAAAATCACACATTATTTGATTAGTTTGTTTTATCCAATTCACTAATTTTATTCAGAAGTAATGAATAACCAGAATATTTTGTCAACGTATATACATGATTTTCCAAGAAAACAATTAACAAACAACTTTTATGATACTATTTTTAATATCTGTCCTGGGGAAAAGACATACCAAACATATGTTGTACCATAGTTTTCTTCATTAAACGAACAGATGCCCGTGGTAATTCTCAAATTGTTGCACTTTTTCTAAGTGCAATTGAGCATAAAATCGTTTTACACTTGTACTGACCTCCAAAGCATTGCGCATTTCATTAAACCTGCATTCCCTGAAATACACTGAACGAATTGATGTGAAGGCTTCATGTGAAAGGGGTAAACCAATAACTTGCATTCTTACACCCCATCAGCTTAGGTCGAATGCTAAACGGATTACATTGTGGAGTGGAATGTTTCAATATTATCCCTCAAACACTGGTCGTGCTTTGTCCATTCCAAATTAACTGGAGGGTTTCAGTTATAATAGTCTCAAAAGCGGTTGTTATGACGAGAAAAACATGAAAGAATTGAAATAATAAACCAGTGTATTGCTTTATATAATGTAGATGACTTGATATGTCCCATACATGGTAAAACATTTTTTTTTAAAGACTTTAATAGAGTATTGAGAACTACAGAAATGCGAGTAGGCCTATAAAATGAAACTGCAGTTGCTAAATTAACAATTTTTGAAGGAAAAGTGCGTTACACTCATTCTCCCCGTCATGTCTGAGGAATTATTATGACGCGGTTTTATGACACACAGGAAGGGGATATAGACACACCCATTTGTTACTTTACTGTAACGACGTCTGCCCAACAACGCACCAAAAATAATAAAGCCATTAATGTACTTCAAACGGTATTGAATCACAAAATTCCATACGGCTATAGACCCGTATAGAAAACTAATAAACTGAAGTTTACTTTTAAGTATACAAATTTTTATAAACTATTAGTGTACTTGTAAATGTGCTATTTTGATACTTATTGGGAATAAATTGGCCACTTTTTAATTCATAAAAGTATATTTGAAGTACACTTAGAAGTATACTTTTAGGAATTAAAACAATAATATAATTTGATGCTCATATGATTAAAAAAGTGGGCCAATTTAGTCCCAGTAAGTATCAAAATGGTACACTTACAAGTATACTAAGTTTTTCAAAATGAGTATATTTAAAAGTAAACTTTAGTTTACTGCTTTTTTGTAAGGATAGACAAACTGTGAGGATGATGTTGTGGTTGCAGTTGCAGTTGCATGTGGTTGCAGTTGTACAGCAGGTTAAAGGCCCTGCTAGTGCTTCTGATATTGTTCTGGAATTTGTGCGCAAAGTACAATATTACAAGTAGTTTACTTGTAAACACTGATCTAGGTGCAATGTTGCATGATTGAAAGGCACAATGTATGAAGCATTTAACACAGTGAGTGATAAACAATATCTTATAAAAATCTAAGCCTTTTGGGTGAAATGTGGAGTTCAAAGAGCCGACAGGAACTCAAACTGAAAAACTGTTGCCAGTGTGAACCCTTAAGGTTGTGAATATCTGACGACTCTGAATGATGTTGCAAACACTGGCCATGGTGGCGTGTGTGCTGTAGAGTAGAGTAACACTTTGTGCTCATCAGTTAGTCAGCCATTAAAATGAAAAAATGAAAAAAAATCATAATGGAGTGGAAAGGGAAAAGACCTTACATTGTTCTGAAATGTGCAGCGGAAAGGCCGCGCTGAAGCGGCTGTTTTTGCAGGAAACTGAGATCATGCAGCTGGAGTCGGAAAGATGACGATGTGCCACCAGGGACCGGGAACGAAACGGCAGACAATCCCAAAACTCGTAAATAAACTAAAAACACTGGGCCATCTGTGTCGTAAAATAATTAAATAAATACAAGTTTTTAAAAACACTGCTTGCGCAGAGGCTGACAAACATTAGATAGTGATTGCGACATATCCTTTTTATTTTTGTGATTTCACCTGATGCAGCTACCAGACCCTAGACTCCCCCATGGCTCCCCTCAAAATACTCACAACTCTGACACCTACGCCAGCTCCACAGTCTTCTTGTACAGAACTGGCCCTCTGCAGAGTACAAAATAAGCATTTGTTTCAGAGGATGTACATGCTAGTCTGAATAGCTTGGAAATACTATAGAGGATGTACACGCTAGTGTGAATAGTTCATAAATACTATAGACGATGTACACATGAGTGTGAACAGCTTGGAAATACAGAGGATGTACACGCTAGTGTGAATAGCTCATAAATACTACAGAGGATGTACACATGAGTGAATAGCTCATAAATACTATAGAGGATGTACACGCTAGTGTGAATCGCCCGTAAATACTATAGAGGATGTACACGCTAGTGTGAATAGCTCGTAAATACAGAGGATGTACACACTAGTGTGAATAGCTCATAAATACTATAGAGGATGTACACGCTAGTGTGAATAGCTCGTAAATACTGTAGAGGATGTACACGCTAGTGTGAATAGCTTGTAAATACAGAGGATGTACACGCAAGTGTGAATAGCTCGTAAATACTATAGAGGATGTACAGGCTAGTGTGAATAGCTCGTAAATACAGAGGATGTACACGCTAGTGTGAATAGCTCGTAAATACTATAGAGGATGTACACATGAGTGAATAGCTCATAAATACTATAGAGGATGTACACACTAGTGTGAATAGTTCGTAAATACTATAGAGGATGTACACATGAGTGAATAGCTCGTAAATACTATAGAGGATGTACACACTAGTGTGAATAGCTCGTAAATACTATAGAGGATGTACACGCTAGTGTGAATAGCTTGTAAATACAGAGGATGTACACGCAAGTGTGAATAGCTTGTAAATACTATAGAGGATGTACAGGCTAGTGTGAATAGCTCGTAAATACAGAGGATGTACACGCTAGTGTGAATAGCTCGTAAATACTATAGAGGATGTACACATGATTGAATAGCTCGTAAATACTATACAGGATGTACACACTAGTGTGAATAGCTCGTAAATACTATAGAGGATGTACACGCTAGTGTGAATAGCTCGTAAGTACTATAGAGGATGTACGGGCTAGTGTGAATAGCTCGTAAATACTATAGAGGATGTACACGCTAGTGTGAATAGCTCGTAAATACAGAGGATGTACACGCTAGTGTGAATAGCTCGTAAATACTATAGAGGATGTACACGCTAGTGTGAATAGCTCGTAAATACTATAGAGGATGTACAGGCTAGTGTGAATAGCTCGTAAATACTATAGAGGATGTACAGGCTAGTGTGAATAGCTCGTAAATACTATAGAGGATGTACACGCTAGTGTGAATAGCTCGTAAATACAGAGGATGTACACGCTAGTGTGAATAGCTCGTAAATACTATAGAGGATGTACACGCTAGTGTGAATAGCTCGTAAATACTATAGAGGATGTACAGGCTAGTGTGAATAGCTCGTAAATACTATAGAGGATGTACAGGCTAGTGTGAATAGCTCGTAAATACAGAGGATGTACACGCTAGTGTGAATAGCTCGTAAATACTATAGAGGATGTACAGGCTAGTGTGAATAGCTCGTAAATACTATAGAGGATGTATACGCTAGTGTGAATAGCTCATAAATACAGAGGATGTACACGCTAGTGTGAATGGCTTGTAAATGCTATAGAGGATGTACACACTAGTGTGAATAACTCGTAAATACAGAGGATGTACACGCTAGTGTGAATAGCTCGTAAATACTATAGAGGATGTACACGCTAGTGTGAATCGCTCGTAAATACTATAGAGGATGTACACGCTAGTGTGAGTAGCTCATAAATACAATAGAGGATGTTGCATCAATGGAATAGGCCTACAAAGAGCATTCCAAGTGGTAATGAGAACTGGAAATATCTGCATACCAGAGTATATTTTTATAGAAATACACTACATGGCCAAAAGTATCTGGGCACCCCTTGGTCTGGGGCTGTCTTTCATGGTTCAGACTAGGCTCCTTAGTTCCAGTGAAGGCAAATCTTAACATTACAGCATGGAATGACATTCTAGACGATTCTGTGCATCAAACTTTGTGGCAACGGTTTGGGGAAGGCCCTTTCCTGTTTCAGAATGACAATGCCCCCATTCACAAATAGAGGTCCATACAGAAATGGTTTGTCGGGGTCAGTGTAGAAGGACTTGACTGGCCTGCACAGAGTCCTGAACTTAACCCCATCAAACACCTTTGGGATCAATTGGAAAGCCAACAGTGTTGCCAGGCCTAATCGCTCCAACAACAGTGCCCAACCTCACTAATGCTTTTCTGACTGAATGGAAGCAAATCTACACAGCAATGATGAAATATCTAGTGGAAAGCCTTCCCAGGAGAGTGGAGGCTGCTATAGCAGCAATGGGGGGGACAAACACCGTATTAAGACCAATAATTTTGGAATGAGATGTTGGACGATATACTTTTGGCCATGATCTTATTCTTATTTCTTACAGTTTTGTATTAATAAAAGAGGTGAGTAGATTAAGATAATTCAGGAACTACATTTTTAGATGACATTACTTTTTCTGTTAACTGCTCATTTATTGCCTACCTGAAAATAGCCTCTGATTGGCCGATTCCTCTGTAATTACCCAGTGCACCTGTGCTGACAATTTACAGTTCAGACATACAAATATTGCCAGCAGTGTATCGCACCATTTAACAGCATTCTGATCAAATTCCAATCAACATGGTTGAAATGGCAATAAAGTATTGAATGTTGAATCTTGATAGAAGTATCTTTGGTGTCACATGGGGTAAATAATGTCGGGGTCCATTAGAAGTCCATTAGACCTTGTTAGGCAGGGCTGGTCATGTGACCACACAGAACACTGTGGCTTTGCAGACAGGAACCAAGATTTTATTAATATATACAGTACTGTGCAAAAGTGTTAGGCACATGGAAAAAATAATAATAATAATTAAGATGCTTTCAAAAATAATGAAATTAAGTTTCTAAATATCAAACAATTGACTATAAAGAGCAGTAAACAGTAAAAAAAAAAAAACCTAAATAAAATCAATATTTGGTGTGACCACCCTTTGCCTTTAGAACTGCATCAATTCTCTTAGGTACACGTTTGTGCACTTTTATAAGAAAATCAGCTGGTAGGTTGTTCCAAGCATCTTGGAGAACATGCCACAGTTCATCTGCAGACTTCGGCTGTCTCGATTGCTTCCGTCTGTCCAGGTAATCCTAGACAGCCTCGATGATGTTGAGATCAGGGCTCTGCGGAGGCCATACCATCTATTGCAGAACTACTTGTTTTTAATTTCGCTGAAGATAGTTCAATTAATTTTTTTTGGAAAATTAATGTTTGGAAATCTAAAATTTGCTATTTTCTACTGACACACTAATGCAGAAGACAAGACAAGAAAAAAAATCATATAAAGAATCTACAGTGCCTAAAACTTTTGCACAGTACTGTATATATATTTTTTTATTCATTAACTTTTTGAACAATCTTGTTTTGTATTTCACAATTTAATTGGGGGAGGTCAAGAATAAAATTATTAGGATGGGGCGGTTGTGGATCAAATTACAATAATCAGACAGAAGGATAAAGAGAGTATCCTCAACACATGGGTATGAAAATGGTGTAATAACAGAGCCTTCCAAAAAATCCAGAAGGTACCCGTCCAAGGTACCCATCCTAACAATATGTTTTATCATCAAAAATGTTTTCAACATGGCAGCTTGGAGTCAAGTATAACGTTTGTGCTCATGTTGCATATAACCAGAGGTACATTTCACAATGGAAAAATATTTTCCAAAAATAATCTCAGTCCCTTATGGAAATGTAATATACTGCAGTAGAGTTTCAATATATTGTTAAGATAATTTTGATATATTTACAATATACTGCAGTATATTTCTTTTCCATAAGGGGATTCTCATTCAAAGCACTGAGAGCACAGGCTCAAACGAAAATGTATATTACGCGGCGGTATTTTTAGCATTTATGAACGTTATGAAGAGAAAAGGATGCCTTCGGAGGACAGCGTCTAAAGGAGCGATAAAAATGAGCGGCAGCCTGATTTAAAGAGCTGGCTTTTCATTGCATCCATTATTGAGCCGAGTCTCATCCGATAGCTTCAGGGTACGAGACACACATGCAAGATGCACATGCGGATATACAGTACATGCCCTCGCACACTCACGCATGTGCACAGTCACGCATGTGCACACACACTCATGCGCACTCATGCATGCGCGCACTCACGCATGCGCACACACACTCATGCGCACACACACGCATGCGCACACACACTCATGCGCACACACACACTCATGCGCACACTCACGCATGCGCACACACACTCATGCGCACACACACGCATGCGCACACACACTCATGCGCACACTCACGCATGCGCACACACTCATGCGCACACTCACACATGCGCACACACACTCATGCGCACACACACGC
>CM056383.1:70000394-70001417 GCA_029718625.1 Synaphobranchus kaupii
CCTTGAGGATGAGGACATTGGGAAATCTATTAACAATAGCAGTAAAAACTGTAGTTCAGTTTAGTGTCTATTGGGACTAAATCTGACAGAATGGAATTTGGTCTTTTCGCACAAAACCAGAAAGGGACTAGTGGTCTCCAGACCTTAAATCACACTGCACAAACAGAGCCGTGTGACCTTAAATCACACAGCGCGACGTTTTCTCTGTGCGTCCCTTCTGACGCACCCACTTCAAACGATGTCATAAATGTCCCCTATTCCCTTCTGAGCGAAACCCATTTCCTGTGGAATGCCGAGCAAACAACAGCGATGTTGAACTCCTCTCCGCTCCTAGGGCCGGAGTTACTTACCAGTAAGCAAGAAAAGAGTCAAGCAGAGTCTAGGAACTGCTAAAGATTATTATCTTTCCTCCGCTTCCCAAAGGGTCAAAATGTGGTATGTCTGTGTGGTATCTATTTTACACAGCTAGATGTTTGCGTAAATGCTTCAGGTTAAGACCAGTAATCCTGCTTGAGGATACGAAAAGCGGTACTCCTCTCTGGGAATGAAACCCGCTATCGTCTGTTTACAAACCCCCTAACCACTCTGACGTGCTGCATCACGTCAAGCAGACAGGCCTTCCCATGATTCCCTCTGTTCAGCATGCGTCATGCGTGTTTGAAGACGGCACGAGTCCTGGAGCTACATGTGTGTTGTTCTGGGGAACGTCTCTCTGGTGTGTATTCCTGAACATGTCATCTCCACACGCCCCCCACCCCCCCACCCCATGCTGCCAGTGTGATCTTTTAAAGCATTAAAAGTGCAGATTTCTCAAGTGTAATTGAATTTGAATTGCATTTTGAGCAGATAGGCTATTAACCTACACTTTAATATGGGGGGTAGGTGTACATTCATGAAATGCTTCATCATGGGATCACAAAGTTTTGAAACCCCTAATTTAGATTTTGACTGTTTTTACTACTTAGTCAACGGGGGCGGAGTGATTTGGGCCTTCCCCTAGTTCTCACTGCATAGTCACTACTT
>CM056383.1:70001917-70050100 GCA_029718625.1 Synaphobranchus kaupii
ACTAAGTATAAGTTAGCATTTTAAGTTATTTTAAAAATCCATTTAGTTGCTCTTAGACATGGCCTCTTCCCCTATGCCCTTTAATGACAGTCCATTGCTTTGATTTACACTACCTGCATTTTCTGGGTTCTAAAATTACAGGTGAGACTCGAGTCCATAACTCTCAGGAGTTGAGCTGAAACTGGCTGCACAATTAAAAAACCGTTTACAATCAACCTCAAAACCTGTTTCAAGTGTCTGTAGTGGGAGGCGGGGGAAAGAATTATGCACAGTTATACCCCAGCTATAGGGGGTGGAGTGAAGGCACATTTCACTGTATACCCAAGAGTGCTAATTGGCTCCACGTGGGAGCCAATCAGAATGTGCCCACTTGGTTTCTGTGTCACACAGAGACTATCTAAGTGCCCAAACCACCATTAAGCGACTATGCAGAGCGGATATGCTTTTCTAAAAGGAACCGCCTGCATGCCGTGGCCCTTTGCTGTGACCTGCCGATGGTAGCCAATGGCTGTCCCTGGCCCTGTTTATAGAAATGCCCTGGCTGCTCTGGCAAGCTCATGTGATTCTGAGCAATGCTCTCCATGGAAGTGCTTGCTTGGGCAACACTGGCAGCAGAAAGCCATTTATGAATTCTTAAGGGAGGTCTTTGGCTTTTGTCAGGGAGCGAACGGGGCCCAAGTGTAACTCCATAGTGCATTGCCTGCAGACAGAAATGCAAGCCTGCCTGTTGGACGCCATATAGCAGAATGCTTGCCATATATACCACAGTTTGCTCTGTATGCTAATGTATGGATACACCGGATGGCAGAATGCTCCGGGTTTTATTTGTGCACACGTGTGTGTGTGTCTCCATTGGGCTTACCTTCCTCCTAGATCATGTGACTTAATCTGTTTCATGTGGGATGGATACAAATAAATAATGCTGTACAAATGTGTGTGATTCTGTGTGCGAGTTTAAGTCTGTGTGAATATTTCACCAGCCAGACCTGGTACTGCACTCTTGCGCTGTTGAAACTTTCACCGTCTCATTGTACATTTACCGTTGGTGTTAGATGCAGACGTAGATGGGACTGCAATACCCATAATGCCTCTGGGTACTGTGTGGCACACTGCATTGATGTCTCCCGCCTGTGTCCCAGGCACGGATCTGGACCCTGTGCATCGGCAGCTCTCTGGTGTTTGGACCCATCCTGGGAAAAACATGGAGGATTTACAGGGTCTTCACCCAACGTGTGCCCGATAAGAGAGTGGTAGGTGCTTCTCCTAAACCCAATGTGTGCCCGATGAGAGAGTGGTAGGTGCTTCTCCTAAACCCAACGTGTGCCCGATAAGAGAGTGGTAGGTGCTTCTCCTAAACCCAACGTGTGCCCGATAAGAGAGTGGTAGGTGCTTCTCCTAAACCCAACGTGTGCCAGATAAGAGAGTGGTAGGTGCTTCTCCTAAACCCAACGTGTGCCCGATAAGAGAGTGGTAGGTGCTTCTCCTAAACCCAACGTGTGCCCGATAAGAGAGTGGTAGGTGCTTCTCCTAAACCCAACGTGTGCCCGATAAGAGAGTGGTAGGTGCTTCTCTCTTCCTCTCACCTATCCTGCTCTTCCATTTTCATGAGATACGTTATTAAGGAGTACTTAAGTACTTAACCCACGAGAGATTAAATCCAGAGAGTAATAAACCTTTTAAATAGGAGTGGAGTGCACTGTTATTTCAGCCCTTTGGATTAAAAACAGTGGCGCAAAGATCAGAGAGATTTAGTGTCTGCATTCAGAGATGACACTCAGCATTTCTAGCTGAGGCTAATTCAGACAGTTTGGCATCTTGCTTCCATCAGTGAAATGGTGTTAATGCTAATGATCGTCTTATATGCTTAATTGTATAGTGTCACCACAGGTGTAAAACATAATTAGAGAGGAACCTGCTAATGCGCATACACATGCATTATGTGAAGACTGTGCCTTTTCTCTGAGATAAAGAGAGAAAGCCCCTCTCTTGCTTGCTGTGCATAGTCCTTGCTATGTATGAAGAGGTTAGGCGAGTTCACAAACGAATAACCTACTCACCACACCTGAAGCAGACCCAACAGATTACATGTGCAGCTCCCTCACTTCACCAATGTAAAAAAAAAAAGCTCAAAGCAGGAACTGTGCATTTAATAATTAATGCTATTCAAATTTTTTCTGACTTGAGAGCGGGAGAAGGGTGTTCTGCAGTCTTTGAATTTCAGAAGCAGCAGAAAACCACCGACTGATTTCATAGGGAGTTTGGCTTCCTTTGGGTTGAAGTATGGCAAGAACATACACACACTTAGTACCCTTTGAGAGCATCATATATGTTATTGTCATTGTCCAATCCTATCCGAAAAGGGCTAGTGTGGGTGCGGGTTTTTGTTTTAGCCCAGCTCTATGACCCCTGATTCAACTAATTAACTAATCATGGGTCTTCAATCAAGATCTTGATAAGTAGAATCAGGTGCCTTAGTGCTGGGCTAGAACAAAAACCTGCACCGACACACTGCCCCTTTTCGGATAGGATTGGACACCCCTGCTTTAGGGCATGCGTCTGTTTCCTCAAGTATTCCAACCCAGAACGTTCAGGCTACTTTCCCCATTGAGATTGAGCTATAGTATGTATTTGTAGCCCCAGTGCCCAATGAAGCCCAGCCGTACTTAGACCAGGTTGATGGGTTTGGCCATTGGAGCACAGGCTTATTTAAGAAAGAGGAAGAGGACGGTTAGACAGACGCGCACGACCGCCATTAGTCAGAGAAAGCACCAGTATAGAGAGAGAAAGAGACGAACAGCATGACAGATAGGTCTAATCAATCTATCAGTATATGGCGGGGGCTATAGAACCACGGCTAGAGAGATACAACATTCATCTGTCTCTGTGCGTCTCAGTGATATAAGGACATCCATCTCTATGGCAGCCCCAGTAAATGGAGTCTCTCTCTCTCATATACACACACACACACACACACACACACACGTTATTACCATGCCTCTCAGACGCTTGCTGGTATCAAGGAATGAAGAGATTCATAGGATACTGAGACCATACAAGCTAGTGTCTTAACAGACTTACTAGACCTGGCATAACGGATTTTCTAGGGCTGTTAAATGGATCTATTAGGCCTGATAAACAGAGTATCTGGGCCTGCTAATCAGACACACTAGGGCTGAAACAAGCTTACTAGGCCAGCTGAACAAACATACAGAGGCCTTGTGCCCCTATATATGGAGACTCTGAGGCCTAGTGCCCCTATATATGGAGACCCTGAGGCCTAGTGCTCCCATATATGGAGATACAGAGGCCAGAAAAGGCCTCTCTGCAGTGGCTGCTCCAGCTGCTCTGTACCAGGTCTGACCCGGGTCTGACCCAGGCCTCTCTGCAGTGGCTGATCCAGTCTCAGGTCTCAGGTCTGACCCAGGTCTGACCCAGGCCTCTCTGCAGTGGCTGATCCAGTCTCAGGTCTCAGGTCTGACCCAGGTCTGACCCAGGCCTCTCTGTAGTGGCTGATCCAGTCTCAGGTCTCAGGTCATTCATGCTGATTCATCCTCCCAGCTTCCCAGAAGACCCAGAGAAGAGACTATGAAACTGAATTCAGGATTAATTCAAAATGAATCAGGAAATAATACAATGAAGCCTCCTTCTGCAAAACATTATATTACATTATATTACTGTCCCTATGGAGGGCCTTAGAAACACCAACAACATAATAATAATAACAAGAATAATAATAATAAGAAGAAGAAGAAGAGGAGAAAATAATAACTACAGGTGCAAATCAACAACATCCTCTGGGAGAGTTTATTTTATACTTTCTAATTCTTTGAAAAGGACACGTTTAGTCCACTGGAATTGCAAATAAAAGCAGAGTTGTTTTTTAAGGCACACAGCCGCAAACAGTACCTCTTTATGTGCAGTACCTGTAGCTTTTTCTGCAATGCAGAAATTGTGTAGGATTTGTTACCACCTGGTACTGGGACTGAGCCGCACTGGTACTGGGACTGAGCCGCACTGGTACTGGGACTGAGCCGCACTGGTACTGGGACTGAGCCGCACTGGTACTGGGACTGAGCCGCACTGGTACTGGGACTGAGCCGCACTGGTACTGGGACTGAGCCGCACTGGTACTGGGACTGAGCCGCACTGGTTGGTGCGTGAGGCTCATTCACAGAGTCCCTCCAGATTGCATAATTCATCTTTTCTGACGAGAGCAGGGCATTGGAGTGAAGCAGAATAGAAAGTGCCCGGGGGGGGGGGGCAATTAGGGGTGGAGAGGAAATTAGGCTCATTTTTTACACTGCACCTGTGGGACAGGAAATTACATGAGTTAAAAAGAGCCTTCCTGCATGCAAACACCGGGTAAAAGGTAAATGTGTGTGTGGTGTGTGTGTGTGTGTGTGTGTGTGTGTGTGTGTGTGTGTGTGTGTGTGTGATTGGGAGTGTGTTTATGGCGAGTGTGTTTGTGTGTGTGTGATTGGGACTGTGTTTATGGTGAGTGTGTGTGTGTGTGTGTGATTGGGAGTGTGTTTATGGTGAGTGTGTTTGTGTGTGTGTGATTGGGACTGTGTTTATGGTGAGTGTGTGTGTGTGTGTGTGATTGGAGTGTGTGTGTGTGATTGGGACTGTGTTTATGGTGAGTGTGTGTGTGTGTGTGTGTGATTGGGACTGTGTTTATGGTGAGTGTGTGTGTGTGTGTGTGATTGGGAGTGTGTTTATGGTGAGTGTGTTTAGGTATAGTTTGTATATGTGGGGTGTGTGCTGTGTGTGGTATATATACAGTATATATACATGTCTATGTGTGCACTGTGCTTATGTAGTGTGTGTGTAGCATGTGTATGTAGCGTGTGTATGTAGTGTGTGTGTAGCGTGTGTATGTAGCGTGTGTATGTAGTGTGTGTGTAGCGTGTGTATGTAGTGTGTGTGTGTGTAGCGTGTGTATGTAGTGTGTGTGTAGCGTGTGTATGTTCTCATGGTTGCTGCATGTTTTGTGTTGTCTCTGCCCTCCTTCCTCTCAGATTATCAGAGATACGCAGCTCATGGGGCTGGTGGCACTGGTCATTCTGCTGGATATCCTGGTTCTGGCCGCCTGGGGCTGGACTGACCCGGTCCAGTGTGCAAAGTCCATCAGTGCTGTGGTTAAGGTAAGCCCCCCCGCCTCTCAAGGACTCAAACTTGCAACCTACTGGCAATACGTCATGTTCCTATTCATTCCGGCCCTCTGCTGTTTGGAATATAAGAGCACAGAGGGTCAGATATACACAGATAATTTATCTCTACTGTTTTGTCATGTTAACGGGATAGGTTTCAGGGATTGAGTCGTATGCTTTATTGATGGGGAGAAAAAGCCGTCGAGTCAAACAGTCTGTCCTGGTATGTGAGGGGCGTGGCGACTACCTCCCTCTAAACGTGTACCTGTCTGCCCAGGTGGTGGAGAGGGATGTCTCTTACTCCCTGTCCCAACTGGACTCCTGTTCCTCCCTCCATTCTGACATCTGGATCATCCTCTTCTCTGTGCTAAAGGTAAGTCCTCCTTAACACACCTGGCATAGCATGCAACACACACACACACGCACACACACACACGCACACACACACACACACACACACACACACACACACTCTTACTCTCTCTCTCACACACACCGTCTCCCGAACAGGTTACACATATTTACGGAAGTGCCATCTCTTTCAAACCCACAGACTCAGAATGAAACACACGCAGACATACACACACACACACACACACACACACACACACACTCACAAACACACACTCTTACTCTCTCTCTCACACACACCGTCTCCCGAACAGGGTTACACATATTTACGGAAGTGCCATCTCTTTCAAACCCACAGACTCAGAATGAAACACACGCAGACATACACACACACACACACACGCACACACAGAGCAGCTTGCAGCCATAGCAGCAGTGCCTTCAACAGACTATCCTGCAGAATCACACACGTCTCTCCTGTGTTTGTACAGTTCTGTACAAGGGCAGGCCAGCTTAACTTCATCCTCAGGTTACACAATAGACGGTGTTTCTGATAAGAACTGACCTGATGTATATTTGACCCCCTTGTGCTGTTTCATCTGAAGCCGTGCCCCCCCCCCCCACACACACACATCAGGCCTCAGACACGTGTCACCTGATACCCAATCATTAGGTACCCCTGTTACCTGAAACCCATATGAACTGGATCTCCTGTCCCTGATCTTAGTTACATTTCACCTTTATTTGTACAGGGTAGGTGACTGAGCACACATGGTCTTTTACAGTAATGCCGTCAACGCCAATCAATGACTTAAATTAATTACTTGTGCTGATAGAGACCGAAAACCAGCAGACACTGCGGCCCTCCAGGACTGGAGTTAAACCTGCAGTCACTGCGGCCCTCCAGGACTGGAGTTAAACCTGCAGACACTGTGGCCCTCCAGGACTAGAGTTAAACCAGCTTACACACCGGCCCTCCAGGGCTGGAGTTAAACCTGCAGACACTGCGGCCCTCCAGGACTGGAGTTAAACCTGCAGACACTGCGGCCCTCCAGGACTGGAGTTAAACCTGCAGACACTGCGGCCCTCCAGGACTGGAGTTAAACCTGCAGACAATGCGGCCCTCCAGGACTGGAGTTAAACCTGCAGACACTGCAGCCCCCCCAGGACTGGAGTTAAACCTGCAGACACCGCGGCCCTCCAGGACTGGAGTTAAACCTGCAGACACTGCGGCCCTCCAGGACTGGAGTTAAACCTGCAAACACTACGGCCCTCCAGGACTGGAGTTAAACCTGCAGACACTGCAGCCCCCCCAGGACTGGAGTTAAACCTGCAGACACCGCGGCCCTTCCAGGACTGGAGTTAAACCTGCAGACACTGCAGCCCCCCAGGACTGGAGTTAAACCTGCAGACCACCGCGGCCCTCCAGGACTGGAGTTAAACCTGCAGACACCTGCGGCCCTCCAGGACAGGAGTTAAACCTGCAAACACTGCGGCCCTCCAGGACTGGAGTTAAACCTGCAGACACCCGCGGCCCTCCAGGACTGGAGTTAAACCTGCAAACACTGCGGGCCCCTCCAGGACTGGAGTTAAACCTGCAGACACTGCGGCCCTCCAGGACTGGAGTTAAACCTGCAAACACTGCGCCCCTCCAGGACTGGAGTTAAACCTGCAGATACTGCGCCCCTCCAGGGCTGGAGTTTGACACCCCTGCTATAGAACATTACAGTGAATCTTTTAATTAATTAATGGAATTTCAATTAAATTTCCAAATGACCCAGTGCTAGCACCCCTGTATCATGATGCCCATATGACGAGCTCACCTGTCACCTGCAGTAGCTATCACCTGATGCACCTGTAACCTGTGTTGCTTACTTTTCCTTTATTACCCCTCTTACTTGCTTGTTCCTATATGCAGGGCAGCCTTCTCCTGTACGGGACGTACCTGGCCGGTCTGACCAGCAACGTCAGCTCGCCTCCGGTCAACCAGTCCCCCACCATCGTAACGGCCCGCCTGCCTGGTCCACGGTCTCAGTGGCGGTAACCGTCCCCCGTGTCTAAGCTGCTGCACAACTGGCCAAACGTGGTGTAACAGCGTGGTTTCTGGGGCCATCTTCGTCTGCACACTGGCCATCGACTGCCTGCTCTTTTGTGCCGCAGGTATTCCTGATAACTATTTTTTGTACTGTAGATTTAGGGTAAATCCATTTTTTCCCCTTGGATATGCCATAAATGTTATTGCTGCCCTTATACTAATATTATACAATTTTGTTACTCCAGTGAAAATATTTAGAATTCTGTAAAATTTTACATGGCATTTCAGCACTAAAAACTATTATTAGAAAGACTATGGGCTTGAGCTCTAGCATGTGCAAACCTTTTAGCGCATACAAAACCAATAACACAACCAACGACTGATCATCACATTTGTTTTGCACTAATCAGTGGTTATATTATTAGTTTTGTGCTAAAAATGTTTTGCACATGCTAAAGTTCTTAATATAATAGGAACACTGCAAATGTCTAACCATTTATCAGAAAGATGATACCTACCTTGGTGGGTATAAAAAATATGGTTTGGAAAAAACTGTTAATTTGGACATCGGTAGCTGTCAGGTGGCAGCCATAGAAATATGATATAGAAACATGGATTAGTCATACATCAAAGGCTCTGTCAGAATCAGCACCCTTCCATACTATTAGGTAGGCTTGTAGAGTAGACAGGATGAAAAATTTGTTAAATAGGCGAGCATTTCTCTAAATATAGTATACTTTAAACTTTAACTTTACTTTCCGGGATTTTGCTGAGTATATTCGGGAGCATACTTTTCAAGAAGTACACAAACATTTTGGTCGCATAAAAATGACGTGAAGCTCCGTTTTAAAAAATGAGGCGCAGCTTCGCTGATGTTTTCCTTAAAATACAACAAAAAACAACACGCAACATGGCCTCACAACGGTGGGACGTCTTGCGACACTTCCACAGTATGGTTGGAAAATAGTATGGCGATATTTTTTGCGTACTGCACGTCAGGAGTGCAACAGTGCACATTAAACAGCACACTTCTGCCAGTGCACTGTACACAGGAGACTGGCTCTGATTCGGACACAGCCATAGTTTTGTGGCACAATTTTAGAGACTGTACCCAGGTAAGATGGTGGCCAGTAACCATGGTTCTATATCTATGAGCCAATCATCAGCTATCTGGCTTCTGAGACCCGATTATGACATCACACTTGGTTAGAAAGAAAGACAGTCCATGGCACTTTTGCCATAGCTACCTATTATAGCTGGCTAGGAACTGTACCCAGGTAAGATTCCTGCCAAATCATTACATTTCAGAATATCAAATTACTATTACATCACATGATATTCCACATCTATGGTTCTATATCTATGGGAGCAGCGGTCTGTAAAGTTAGAATAATGGAGCGTTCAGAAGATGAGCATCAGCTATCAGTGAAGATGAGTCAGTGTTTGCTGTCATAAGGAGGGCAGTGTTATCTGACCCTTCAGTGTTTACACACGACTCTCACAAACAGACCTATAATCTTCAGCTTGAGTGGATTTTGTTTTCTTTTTTCCATTGTGCTGCCTTAAAGAGACACGTTCTGGGGATTTTAGTATTATCTCAGATTCACTGTATGTTTTTCGATTGACCCACAGTTTTTATGTGCGATGAAGGACATTTTAGGTATTTACAGAAGTTTCTGAAGACCTGTCAGCTTTAAAATGGCAGGTAATGGGGCATTCTAGGGTTTGTGGTCTAAAGCAAGAAAACACACTTCAAGTTACTCAAAAGCAGTTTATTAATATTTTCACGGTAACTACTTCCTATGGTACTTGCAACCTGAGTACCAAATAAGTATCAAAATGATCTTAAAACAAATATTTATTAAATAAATTTTGTTTCTGATTTTTTCCCCCCTTTTTCTCTCAATTTAGCCGCCAATTGACCTAGTAATTCAATTACCCATGTAGCAACCGCTGAGAATTCACCGCTACAGCCCGTCAGCCAGCAGTAGGAAAGAGGCCGTCACCCTCTTCAGGGGGAAACCCCTTCAAGCCCCTGACCGTGAATCCAGCTCGCCCGATTGTATGCGACGATTCTCCCCTGCCGAGTCCCTCCCCCCCACCCTGGGAGCGGCCACCAATTGCCACTCCCTCAGGCCATACTCGAAAACCAATATTTATGTTTATAATTGTGACTAAACACTATAGAATGAATCTGCTCATATTTCCAACCTCAGGGAAACATAACTCTACAAGCTGCTGTGGAGGTACCTGAAGTGGATTTTTTTATTTTAGACAAAAAACCCACTAATGCTTCTATGCCTGCCAATGTAATGTCAGCAGCTGATCAGAAACTTCTGTAGATATCTAAGATATCCTTCATCCCACTTAAAAAAAAAAAAAGTGTCGGGGCCGATTCAAAAACAAGCACTTAAACTGAAATTATATTTTTTTAAAACCCCAGAAAGTGACCCTATCGATTTAATGTTGCATGAACATAAACCCATTTTATCTGGGGAGATGAAAAAGACGCGATCGGGCCGCACTGTCTTTGGGGCTGATGATGTGTGGCCAATGGAATGCAGGAGGAAGGAGGAAGTGCGTATCAACTGCAGAGCGCGCCGAGACGAAGAGCCACCACATAACTCTCTGCTTACAGTGGAAAGGGAAAAGTCATCAACTGTGCCTGACCTTTGAACCCTGTCCCCGCCCCCCTTCGTATCTCCCCCCAGCTCACGCAGTGGAAGCGGTTTGAGGACGAGCTGAACCCCGACCCCGGCCAGATGGCCAAGTACTTCAGCAGCCCCAGCAAGAGCCTGAGGGTCCATGTACAGCGGAGGACGAGATCTACTACCTGCTGGGGAAGAGAACAGCTCCATGAAGAGGCCTCCTTACAGAGGTAAGAAACTGGAGAGAGAGAGGTTCCTCACACAGGTAAAGGCCAGGTGAGAGAGAGGCTCCTCACACAGGTAAGGCCAGGTGAGAGATAGGTTCCCTCACACAGGTAAGGACCTGGTTAGAGAGAGGTTCCTCACACAGGTAAGGTCCAGGTGAGAGAGAAGGTTCCCTCACACAGGTAAGGCCAGGTGAGAGAAAAGAGGTTCCTCACACAGGTAAGGCCAGGTGAGAGAAAGAGGTTCCTCACACAGGTAAGGCCAGGTGAGAGAGAGGTTCCTCACACAGGTAAGGCCAGGTGAGAGAAAGAGGTTCCTCACACAGGTAAGGCCAGGTGAGAGAAAGAGGTTCCTCACACAGGTAAGGCCAGGTGAGAGAGTGGTTCCTCACACAGGTAAGGCCAGGTGAGAGAGTGGTTCCTCACACAGGTAAGGCCAGGTGAGAGAGAGGCGTCCTTCCTTCAGTCTGTTCTGTGCACTCATTAGAAGTAATAAGATCTGAGGCACCCGGGCCTTCAGATAGAGTTGACTCCAGCCTCTCGGTTCTCCTGTTTTTGTAGAAAAACGACATGATCGACAGCCTGCAGGAGCAAGTGAAACAGCGCCAAGGACAAGCTGCTGAGGCTGATGGTGGTGAGCAGCGTCTCCTGAGCAGGATGGGGACATGGACTCCTCCAACACCAACCTCAACTCCTCCTCCACGCAGGTCACGGAGCTGCCTCCAGGACATCCCTGGCCCGCTGCTGGAGACGGAGGATGACCCTCCTCGCTCTTCTCCTCCTCGTCCTCCTCCAACTCCTCCTCTCCCCACCTCATGTGATGGAAGAGGTCACCCGCAGCGCAGGGAGCAGAGGGGAGCTTTCGCTGGAAAGCCTGAGGTGTAACTCTGAGGAGTTGCAGGCACAGCTGAGGACGACTGCGGGTCCTTCCGGTCCAGATGCAGTGGCACAGGGCCCACCAGAGGTGGCCACGCCTCCAAGCAATGACATAATCTCTGGCTCCGCCCCTCAGTCACCTCCCACTATCAGTCCTGACGGAGCTGGGAGCCCGGGTGCGCCGGGTGCGCTGGGGACTCTCGCGGTATTGGCGGGAGGTAAACCCGGCTTCGTCAGCAGTGAGCAGCTGCAGGAAATCCTCCAGGACCTCTGCGTGGACGCCGTCAGCGCCTCTCTGAGGTCACCTGGCCAGGCTAGGAGACCCCCGAACCCGGGCCCCGCGATGAGCCCCTGCCCAGGTCGTCCGGCTCCCCCGTCAGCTACCTCTACCCCAGCATCTCGCCGTACGTCATGAGGAAGCGCCGGCCCCCGTTCCACGCCTCCAGAGCCGGGCCGCCCTCGTACTGCTACCCCTCGGGTTCAGCGCCCCTGACGCGGAGGGGCGTGGCTCCTCATGGCGTGGACCCCGAAACCGAGCCCCTCGCTGCAGTGGACTCCGCCCCCTCCTGCGGACGCAGGGAAAAGTCAGCACCCCTGAGGAAGAGGGGGGCGGAGCGTCACGCGGAGAACGTCCCACTGCGATGGGCGAGGCGCGGCTCGAGATGGGACGAGCGCGGCCCGCCTCGCCGGTGTACTACCTCGGCATTCCCGAGGTCTCACCCGAAACCAGCCGAGACGGAGGGCCCCCCTGGGGAAACGGGGGCCCCGGTCACACGGACCCCTATCGTTATTCGGACTCGGACTCCAGCAGCTCAGAGGACAGCTACTGCTTCTACCACAGGCCCTACTGCAACGTCTGTCTCCAGGGGCCCTAACGAATCTACGGAGAGCAACCGTCTCTGAGGCCTCCGACAGCGAGTGGGGGCCACAAGAGCCACCCCGTCGTCAACTTTAACGAGGACCTCAAACCCACCTTCGTCTGAATTACGTGAAATTACGCCGCTGGGGGTGAGGAGTGTGCAAAGACATGTCCGGCTAACATTTCAAGAACATTGGGGGAACATTCCAATTAGGATCCCCTTTGGTTGGTAAGATAATGTTAAGATGGGAATGTTCCCAAAATAGTCTGAGAAACATATTTATTGTTCCACACAAGTTCTGTCAAAAAAGTACAAAAAACATTCCAGGGATGTGGCAGTCAAAATTACTGGTAACATCCCCTGATGGTTTATCATTTTGTAACTTAAAAAAAACATTGAGGAAACATATCACTAACATTTTAAAATGCCGCCTAGTGTAAAGTTTGATAAGTCAGGTTCATTGAGCATTGCTCGCTTTCCCAAAAAAATTCCCATGAAAATTCCCAATTCTTTTTAAACAGGGAATAACAAAACTTTTTTGGTCCAAGACCTATCTTCCTTCTTTCCTTAAAAGTACCGTTCAGTACAAACATACAGGAAACTGGACAAAATTATCTGTTGCTTCACCCAAACATGAAAATAGTTCTGGGAACTAAAAATAGTTAGCTTAGCATTTCCACTGTGAGTGGCATCAGAGTTCTATGGCTGCCCTGTGACCTTACTGTGATTGCCCTATGACCTCAGTGGCTGGACCAATCCATGACAGTCTCTTTGTGTTTCCTTTCTCGTACACATCCATTATGTGTTTGTCTGACATTTCTTGGTAGGGGCCTTGAGCATTTCATATTGTATAAGGAGCTGAAGTCTACGCTAGTGTTCTCTACAGAACTTTCCCAGAAATAATATGTCTGAGGTCTTTGGCTACCAGTCTGGTTTCCAGCAGATGGAGCTGAAAACAGGATCAGTAATTCACAGAGTGCAGGGCTCATATGGTGACACCACACCATCTTTCTTGTCCAGCTACACACACACACACAGTATGTAGTACATCTGTTTGGATATAATCTGTTATTTATGCTATGCTAAGTATACGGCTTAATATTGCTCTTGTGTTAGCCTCCTCTCAAGACAGATCTAATTAGATTGGTAGCCTCTTATTATCATGTATTACAAATAAAAGCCTTGCTTTAAAGGTTATGAGCACGCACGGTAATGTTGATACTGTACCAGCTCATGCCGTGACTGTACTATACACTATCCTATCGTTTCTGGGCTGAAATAAAAATCAGTCTCAGCTGAGAATGTTCATAAATAGGAATGGTTAACTAAATCTTCTAGCTCATTTTAGCATTTAAAAATGACAAAGCTTTGTACTAAATGCCACAAATCCAAATTCAGAGATGATCCAGTCATCGGGCAATAATATGTGGCCAATCAGCTTAGTTGTTGGGAGTGAAAACATTCCGGTGTCTTTCTGGAACATCTCATAAATGCTCAGGTGGGTTTAAACTGTGGTGATGGTGAAGTCCGTGACCTACCGGTATAATCAGTCTCCTGCTCCTCACACCGGTGGCCAATGGGAGGCTGCGATACAGTCAATAGAGCAGCCAGCTCTCGACCCCTATCCTCCTAAGACCATTCACCAATTCATTTTTGTCCCCTGTAGGGGACATGAGTATCTTGACTTATTCTCAAGAGCCATATACTGTATTCTACCGTGCTGAAACCTACACTACAAGGGACAATCAATAAAAATTTAAAAAGTAATATTTTTGAAAATATTTACCCTGCATCATGTTTTTGTCATTGAAGACACTTGTATTGTCAAAATATTTAAATAGTCAAATTTTTGCTGGGGCCTTAGAAGGAAATACTAATCACCTCGTGTGACCGGGAGGTTTGATTTTCCCCCATGGCACTTCCTCTAGTGTGATCCCATCCCTGTCTGTAACCCTCTCTGCTTTATGCCTGTCTGAATAAAATGCATAAGGAGTGTGGACTATCCTCTCTCTTTAAAAAAAAAAAAAAACATTGGACAACCACTTGTGCTCTGTATACAGGGGTGTGGCCAATTGGAAACACACCCCCTCTGAATTCGAGGTTAAGAGGATCAGTCGGTACCATTAAGTAATTATTGGCATCGGCCTTGGATTTTAAGGGGGGGGGGGGGGGGGGGGCATTCCAGGAATTGAGCCCCACACCATTACGGACACGCCAGAACCCTTCACTGTTGGAATACTGTTTTCCACTGTTTTATTCACTACTGTACAAAACAAAAGCTCCTTCTAGGAACCATTAATGTTGTTTGTTCATTTTACTTTTGGTAATCTCATTTGAATATAAAAGTTTGTCTGTGTCAGATTTAATTTTTAAGGATTTTCCTTTTTTTAAGCTTAAATTTATTTCACAGCCTGCCTCTAATTTATTACCATCACTTCACTTAGAAATTTCATTTATAATATGATGACATATGACTGAGACATACGCATATTACAAATCAGGAAGAGTGTGTTTATTAATTTATCTGAGTGTTTTTACATTTTGTAAATAAAATGTGTTTTTTTGAGTTGAAAGCTGGATTGTTTTTTCATATGTAAAATATTGATGGACAGAACTTCATGGCTGCGTGCGTGCGTGCGTGCGTGCGTGTGCGTGCGGTGCGTGTGAGTGTTTGTGTGTGTGTGTGTGTGTGTGTTTGTGTGTGAGTGCGTGTGTGTGCGTGCGTGTGTATGCGTGTGTGCGTGTGAGTGTGTGTGCGTGTGTGTGTGTTTGTGTGTGAGTGCGTGTGTGCGTGTGTGTGCGTGTATGTGTGTGTGCGTGTGAGTGCGTGTGCGTGCGTGTGTGTGTATGTGTGTGTGCGTGTGAGTGTGTGTGCGTGTGTGTGTGCGTGTGTGTGCGTGTGCGCGTGCGTGCGTGCGTGCGTGCGCGTGAGTGTGTGTGTGTGTGTGTTTGTGTGTGAGTGCGTATGTGTGCGTGTGTGCGTGGTGTGTGTGTGTGTGTGTGCGTGTGTGTGCGGTGTGTGTGTGGTGTGTGTGTGCGTGTGTGTGCGTGTGTGTGTGTGTGTGTGTGTGCGTGTGTGTGCGTGTGTGTGTGTGCGTGTGCGTCTTCTGTGTATAATTATCTTTAGATTTAGAGTATTTGTCCTGTTTCCATCGCTCTCATTTAGCACCTTCCCTCCACGACCCCCCCCCCCCCCACACACACACACACACACACAACACACACACACACACACACACACACACACACAACACCACCAATTAAATTGAATTCAACTCAGTTAAATGCTATTTTATTTGTATAGCGCTAGACAAAGACGCATAGAGAGGACATCACAAGTAAAGCAGGTGGAGGATGGGCTCCAGCAATCATCTACTGGCTTCCTGCTTGTTACCGCACCTGTTCTACAGTAACAGTACAATAGCCATGCATGAGAGAGAGAGAGAGAGAGAGAGAGAGAGAGAGAGAGAGAGAGAGAGAGAGAGAGAGAGAGGAGAGAGAGAGAGAGAGAGAGAGAGAGAGAGAGAGAGAGAGAGGAGAGAGAGAGAGAGAGAGAGAGAGAGAGAGAGAGAGAGGAGAGAGAGAGAGAGAGAGCGAGAGAGAGAGAGAGAGAGAGAGAGACAGAGAGAGAGAACTGTTTTTTAGGCCCAAGGACATACAGTATATATGCAATTTTCATTATTTCAGCACAAATGCCTCCATTATGAATGTACTCCTTTTTTCAGTCCACAATAATAAAAGCCGCTCATAGAAAACTGGGGACTTCTGATGTTATATATGGAAAGAGAAAGACATAAAGGAAATGACTCGGTTGTAATGTAGTTGAGATCTGCAGACATAGTCCCAGTGTTCACCTACAGGATGATATAACATCATTCATTTCATTATAATGCCAATCTGGCCTATGAACATGCCACTTGGGAATATTCATAGAGATCATTATCTACAGTAACACAAGTCTTAACCAAGTGTTTAGCTCCCCTCAAGCGTTTTGCAAGTGGAGCTAAAATGCTATATGTCAATCCTATTTTTGTTTTGAGTTTGTTTAAGATTGAGATTAACTCAAACTTCAGAAAGCAAAAACACCAACAACATTACTTCCCTGGATCTTATTGAAAAGACGCAAAAACGCAGCACAAATAAATCATTTCCTGTCCATATATTGCCCTCCAACACAATAACAATGGATTCACTCCAAAAGTACAATTCAATATAAACAACCTAAAGGCACACAGTATCTCTCAGATAAAATATAAAAAAGATTCAGCATTACTGTGCAATATTATAATTTAGTTTTATATGTTCAGTTTTAGCTCCTATCAGAGCTAAGATACAGGAGCATAGTCGTATTGTTTCATAACAATTCTTTGAGTACTTTCTCATTAGCCCACATGTACGTATGACTGGTTCTCTGTACAGTGAGTCATTATTTGCACAGAAATACCAGGAGTGTCATACCTTGCTTGGAAAACAAAAGAGCAGGGACTGATGATTTAAATTATTAAAAAACTTGGAGCCACAAAATATCTGAATAATGGAGACTATTTTAAATACACACCCTACAAGTAATTGATATAACTGTTTAAGATGCTCTCCGCTACTTTTTTCCCCACGCTGCCTTTATTTATTCATTGATTTACTGTTATTTACACTATGAAACTGACACACCCTCCTCTCTTTGTACGATTGGCATGTGACCACTGGCGGTGCTACAAACTTTTCCCTGAAGGTGCTAAGGAGGAACTAGGTCAATACATGGAAGTGCTAATCATTTATTTTCTTCATTGTAAAATGCTAATTGAATCAATTAATCAAATAATTGAGACAATGCTTGGGGGGGAGGGGTGTTGTGCTGGTGCTATGCAGATTTGTGGTGAGGCTATAGCCCCCCCAGTGCAGTGTTTTAACCTGCATGACAGCACCACCGGTCATGCTGCATGAGTAGTCAGTGCAGTGTTTTACCTGCATGACAGCACCACCGGTCATGCTGCATGAGTAGTCAGTGCAGTGTTTTACCTGCATGACAGCACCACCGGTCATGGTGCAAAAAAGGAGCAGCCTACTAGTCAAGGGAGAGAGGTGGCAGCTCTTTGCAGACAGTTGCATACTTGCCTTTTATATTACTTTATAGATAATATTTAAATAATTATCTAAGTCACAAGACATTCCTGACTTCTATCAACTTGTCAGGAACAGATTTAATAGGGGATGAGAGTAGGTAGTAGGTAGTAGGTAGTAGGTAGTACCCCCATATATAATGAAACTGAATGCAAATCCTTAAGCATGCACTGAAAGCCGGAGAAAAATGTAACTCATTCCTTACCGGTCCTTTTACAACCTATGAGAGCGCACGTGTGCAAGTAAACGGCAGCACTTGGGCGCAACCCGTCATTGGATAGATTACAGGAACTGACTAGCAACAGCGCCGGCTGACCACTGGCGCACTGTCAGTGTACGGCTAGAACATGATTGGTTCACGTCCGGCATCCTCTTTAGCGTGATTGGTCAGCAAGCAGTCAGTCCATTGGTTCTCTTATATCTTTCCGCCTACTCTGCATAATATTCCTTGAAGTAGTTTTTTTCATGACACCAGGGGCAGCATTCGGCAATTTTCAGAAAGTGTGAGCGTGAAGCCGCCAGCCCATTGGCCCACAGTCTCCCGGGTCCCTCCGCCTATCTCAAAGAGATTCGATTTGGATTGGTTGATACAACCTCCTCACGTCTGCTTGCGCGTGCACAGTTTCCGATTCATGTAGCAATAAGTTGACGTAGAGGCTGCATGTTCTCCTGCAGCAACACGTCATTTTCCGTAGTTTACGTAAATTACGTCTTGTGGGTCGGAGTGACAAAGAGAGCGAGCAGAGACAGACGGAGAAGGAATAAAAAAGAAATTGTGAATTTGTGGAGTGCTGTTAGAATTGTTTCCCACAGAAAGAGGCACGGAAGGTGGCTGTACAGCTGATCGTCCGATTGCTGGGAGTTCTGATTATTACTTTCGTGTTTATGGGGACGAACGTGTTTGGACTTTTGTGTAAATTATTTGATTTTACATCGGGAAATTTTGAATTTTTTCATTTGAATTGTTGGTTGGGTTGAGTAAGGGAGCCGCCATGGCTGGATCTGTCGGATCATTGAACCTCCACCTCAGTATATGAATAATTATTATACTGTGCTATGATAATTGCGAGGATTAAAAAAATTGCAAACCTATTATTAGACTTTTAAAAAAAAAAATTAAATCACCAATTTGACTCATGTCGTTTTAGGATTTAAACGCAACTAATAAGTTGTTTTTTAAAATAGAACAAACTAGCAAAGGACATTTTAATGAGATAATTAGTTGTAAAGACGTATTTGTGCAGGAGGCCTTGTGATAAGGACCGAAGAGGACAATATTACCGGATCTGGGAAAGGATGGTTTGAGAGAAGCCAGTGTCGGTGGACGGGAGAAGTAGTAACGCTAGCGCTAGCTATTGAGAAACCCATTTGGGAAGGAACGGAGGAGTTGCTTGTGTGTTTTTATGCTTTAATGCTGTAACGACTGTTGCTACAATTGTACTATTAGGCCGAAAGACAAACAAGTAAGATCGCGAAGAATAGCCTTTAAGCGAGAGACTGAGAAGAGGAAAGGATCTGGAAGTGGAATATGTCGGGTCGGCCCAGAACCACCTCCTTTGCAGAAAGCTGCAAACCAGTGCCGCAACCCTCGGCGTTTGGGAGCATGAAAGTCAGCAGTAAGTATATTTTAAGATAATTTTACTGACTATTGTGCCCAAAGTAAGCCCAACATTGAACCTTATCTGTTGGTGTTCGCAAAATGTATTGCCAATGGCCACTTGAATTCCTTTCAATAAGATTTCCCGCGTCCGAAGTGTCTGTTATTTCAAGTCTAAGTGAAGGCTATTGTGTAAGTAGCCTGCAGCGAGCGTTTGCTAACTTGCTATCTTGCTAGTACAGTAGCCTAACAGTAAGTTATGACATACCGCGTTTGAAAATGTGCATATCGCTAGTGATCTGTAACTTAGTCATGTTAAATGGCTAACTAGGCCTTTTCGATACGAGATCTAGCTCATATAGTAACGTTTGGTAACTGGTAAATCAGTGCTGCGCTGTATCCAGGAAACTGATGCAAGTTAGCTAACAGTGACCAATACGCAGCTAGCGCTAGCTATCTTTCTGCCCATTATATCACACAGATGGTAAGCTAGCTAACGTACTGATGTATCCTGACAAATGGTGGGCGAACTAACTTAGACTGTTAAGTAGGCTACAGTAGGCTACAGTAGCTAACGTTACGGTATTAGCAGGTTAAAAAGGCATGCATTTGTGACTCGCTAATATTAGCTTGCTAAATTGTCCCGTGTCATTTTGCAAGCTGGCTGAAAGGCAGGGGCTTTACTAGCCTACAGCAGCGTTACAGGAGGCCTCTTTAATCAGCATTGGACATTTCATAAATGCGACTGTACGTGGAAAATAAACACCTTAAGGACTTGCATTTTGTGATGCACCTGGTTAACTAACCAACCAGCGAGCTAGCTAGTCAAATAGGTTAACCGTTAATTTAGCGATACCGCGTTGGCTGGTCTTACACCAAAATGACTTTTCTCCCTACTAGCCTAGCGTCCTTTCCTGATTTGGGGTCGATGACACTTGCCTGCTAACGTTACTGACAGTCAGACTCTGAGGACTTTAGTCCCGTAGTTGACCTTCCTGGAGTGCGGAATATAACCTTTTATACAGTCTATGACTATAACGCATTATAGAGTTTCTGGAGTTGAATGGATTATTGTGCGTAGACTTGTGCTTTTATGGTTAATGAGAATGGCTATAACGTTAGTAAACTATAGTTATAGTTACTCCTCTGAATTTGGCTGTATGTCCTTGTTGTGCTGGCTGAGGGAGATGGCTATTTTTCTGCGGTTTTTTCCTTTGAATCTCTTGCTAAACAATGGTAACTGACCAGTGGTAGATACGGAACATTAACGAGTGCTAACACACCTGTTTATGGTTTTGATTATGAATGTGATTTATTGACAGGAATACTGAGTCAAAAGTGGACACCCGTGAATTTTCCGCTTGTCGTTTTAAAAATGTCGCTGTCGTTCAGACGCTTGCATGCGGTAACGCTACTGTATGGATTTGATTCATAACTCCTATTACAGTCCATTATGATCCTTCAGTAGCTAATACAGTGAGTGTGATGAGTGATCCTTCCTCTTCACATTTTATGAGGAATATTCCGCTGTGTTGATGGGCAGTTGCATTCGTTTTTGTAGCTCCATTCTGTGTGTAGCCTATGTAAAAAAAATAAAAAAATAAAATCTACATGTTTTTTGAAATAATAAAGAATAGTGGGGCCAACAAACCCAAGAAGCTCCATAAAGTTGGTAAACGCTTCGAGAGACCATGTCCCGTCCATTCCCAATCCCTTTTCTTTTGCCGGTAGGGACACTTGATTGACACATCACGGTTGCTATAGCACCCGATGAGCGGTCCCCCTTTGATCCAGTGAGTTTGTCCCCATGGGTGTGTCACGCCGTTGGGGTAATGGCACGCGGTTCGTCAGAGGAAGCCGCTTTTCTCTCTGGGATGAGTTTGAAGGGGTCCTGCGAGATGGAGAGAGAGGAGAGTCCGGACAGCAGCTTGCGATTTTATTCCACATGAGCAGTTGAGCACATGTGGCGGGGTGGACTAATTGATCTGTTCCTGGTTCAGCTCAATAATTTAAGTCGTGGGGGAAGTGCTCTTTCTGCACTGCGGTGCTGCAAACCGCTGGTGATGTGTCAGATGAGCGAACAACACTTTCACATATTTGGCCGATGCCTGTTTATCTCGCTTTCTTGCAGTTTCCCATTCGTTGAAAATGCGATCTTTTGCTTTTTCAATCCGGACTTTCCTTTTTTTATTGTATTAGGAAAGTAGCATCTGTTTTTAATTGGAGTCCAGGGATAGATTCAAGGAATACATTGACAAAAGCAGCAATGCTGAAAAAGGTAGGCCTAGGTACTGTAGCCTACCCAAAACGAGCAGAGGAGAAATGTCCCCTGCCAATGTGGATTGTTCTACCTCAGATGTGAACGATTCAGATAGATTTAAAAAAAATAAAATCCAGTGTTCAGATGTTGTGAGGCTGTTTATCAATAAAGAGAGATGGATGTGTGCGAGAGTTCCAGAATGAAATAAGCAAAAAGAGCATTGATCTTACTAAGCAATGTGAAAAAAAACTCATACATCTAGGGACATCTTCAGCCGCCCTAACTCTAGGTAGGGATGCTTCGGAATGTGACTATATATACGATCTTATTCATTTATTTAAATTAAACTGTAGGCTTACTTTTTTTTCTCCCACATTTGGAATTCCCAATCAAATCGGTACCCCGGATCACCCTCTGGGAATACTGGTACAGGGCCTCTTCCCAAAATGCATGAATGTCATCTGAGGGGGTGGGGAGGGTTCCACCCAGTCGAGTTCCACCCCTCAGGTGGTGTCAGCAGTCGCCGTCCTGATGGAACCACTGGGCCACGCCCACACAGGTGCGGTGTAGATCCATTATGCGTCTGCGCACATCTGTCCTCTTATGAATAATTTAGACTGAATATTTGCTTATTTGAATATACGATCAATTGATCATAATGTTTGGATTCTGTTTAGCGGTACTGAGATGATTGTTAGAGAAAAAGAGTGCAGTCGTATTTATGGTATTTTGGAAGGAGAGTCTGAAATTAAGAGAATTTGGTGATGACACAAATTCTCCTGCTGGAAATTGTGAATGAATGCAGATCTGGTGCCGTGGAGTTATTCACTCCGGAGTGTTGCTTTGTGCTGTGATGTGGAGAACGAGCCGCTCTCACGTAACCTGCCATTCAGCAGCCATAGAGAATCCCAACATGGAATAAATCACAACAAGCCAGTCTGGGGGGGTTAAACTAGTGCGCGGGTGAGGGAGGGAGAGAGAGAGAGAGGGTAAGTCTGAGAGAGAGAGAGAGAGAGAGAGTGATGGAGGGAGGGAGAGAGGCCGGGTGTGAAATTGCCTCCCGCCACCAACCAAATGCTGGAAACATTTTGATTGCGGCTGGTAAGGGGGGGGGGGGGGGGGTCCTGGAACAGGAAGTGCGGTTCCTATGACAGCGCTACAGCCGCAGCTCCGCCCCACTCACTGGTTCTGCCATAGATCCATGTGCAGTCCACGTCACGCCTATCAAATAAGCAGGTGCCTCTGCAAACCTGTTACAAAACGGGGGACCCTGAGTGTTTTTACATTGTAGGGGGACCACCTGCCATGATAGTAAAAATCACAGAGAGAAATGTCTTCTGCTGTTGGGTGCCAAAACGGGACGGATAAAAATGTGGCTCTTTATTTTTTACCGCCTTCCAAACAACCTGAAACCTTTTAGTATGAACCAGCGACTTAAGAGGCTGTAAAGAAACAGACATAACTCTTTCTTTTCTCGTCTTTTATTGTAGCTTTGAGAAAGTAATATTGAATGGTGCGTCGTTCCCATCTGATAACAGTTGTAAGACTTCTCCTCTACGGACAAAATAATTAACAGTTTAAAAAATAAATAAATAAATAATAATAATAATTTCTTCTTCTTTTGGTCAGATGCCATGTCCTGACAACTTGGTTGAATCATCCACACATTGAGTCACATTTCTAAACGCTTTTCAGAGTTTTAAATGGAATACTTTGTGTAGGATTATGTCCGATTCCCTCAAACAAGGATGGGCAACTCCAGGCCTCGCGGGTCGGTGTGTATGCAGGTTTAACTCCAGGCCTCGCGGGCCGGTGTGTATGCAGGTTTAACTCCAGGCCTCACAGGTCGGTGTGTATGCAGGTTTAACTCCAGGCCTGGGGGGCCGGTGTGTATGCAGGTTTAACTCCAGGCCTCTCGGGCCAGTGTGTATGCAGGTTTAACTCCAGGCCTGGGGGGTCGGTGTGTATGCAGGTTTAACTCCAGGCCTCGCAGGTCGGTGTGTATGCAGATTTAACTCCAGGCCTGGGGGGCCGGTGTGTATGCAGGTTTAACTCCAGGCCTCACAGGTCGGTGTGTATGCAGGTTTAACTCCAGGCCTGGGGGCCGGTGTGTATGCAGGTTTAACTCCAGGCCTGGGGGCCGGTGTGTATGCAGGTTTAACTCCAGGCCTCACAGGTCGGTGTGTATGCAGGTTTAACTCCAGGCCTGGGGGCCGGTGTGTATGCAGGTTTAACTCCAGGCCTGGGGGCCGGTGTGTATGCAGGTTTAACTCCAGGCCTCACAGGCCGGTGTGGTATGCAGGTTTAACTCCAGGCCTCACGGGCCGGTGTGTATGCAGGTTTAACTCCAGGCCTCGCAGGCGGTGTGTATGCAGGTTTAACTCCAGGCCTGGAGGCCGGTTGTGTATGCAGGTTTAACTCCAGGCCTCGCGGGTCGGTGTATATGCAGGTTTAACTCCAGGCCTCGCGGGTCGGTGTATATGCAGGTTTAACTCCAGGCCTCGCGGGTCAGTGTATATGCAGGTTTAACTCCAGGCCTCGCAGGTCGGTGTGTATGCAGGTTTAACTCCAGGCCTGGGGCCGGTGTGTATGCAGGTTTAACTCCAGGCCTCACAGGTCGGTGTGTATGCATGTTTAACTCCAGGCCTGGGGGCCGGTGTGTATGCAGGTTTAACTCCAGGCCTCGCGGGTCGGTGTGTATGCAGGTTTAACTCCAGGCCTCGCGGGTCGGTGTGTATGCAGGTTTAACTCCAGGCCTCGCGGGCCGGTGTGTATGCAGGTTTAACTCCAGGCCTCACAGGTCGGTGTGTATGCAGGTTTAACTCCAGGCCTCGCGGGCCGGTGTGTATGCAGGTTTAACTCCAGGCCTCACAGGTCGGTGTGTATGCAGGTTTAACTCCAGGCCTCGCAGGCCGGTGTGTATGCAGGTTTAACTCCAGGCCTGGGGGGGCCGGTGTGTATGCAGGTTTAACTCCAGGCCTCTCGGGCCGGTGTGTATGCAGGTTTAACTCCAGGCCTCACAGGTCGGTGTATATGCAGGTTTAACTCCAGGCCTCGCGGGTCGGTGTATATGCAGGTTTAACTCCAGGCCTCGCGGGTCAGTGTATATGCAGGTTTAACTCCAGGCCTCGCAGGTCGGTGTGTATGCAGGTTTAACTCCAGGCCTGGGGGCCGGTGTGTATGCAGGTTTAACTCCAGGCCTCACAGGTCGGTGTGTATGCAGGTTTAACTCCAGGCCTGGGGGCCGGTGTGTATGCAGGTTTAACTCCAGGCCTCGCGGGTCGGTGTGTATGCAGGTTTAACTCCAGGCCTCGCGGGTCGGTGTGTATGCAGGTTTAACTCCAGGCCTCGCGGGCCGGTGTGTATGCAGGTTTAACTCCAGGCCTCACAGGTCGGTGTGTATGCAGGTTTAACTCCAGGCCTCGCGGGCCGGTGTGTATGCAGGTTTAACTCCAGGCCTCACAGGTCGGTGTGTATGCAGGTTTAACTCCAGGCCTCGCAGGCCGGTGTGTATGCAGGTTTTAACTCCAGGCCTGGGGGGGCCGGTGTGTATGCAGGTTTAACTCCAGGCCTCTCCGGGCCGGTGTGTATGCAGGTTTAACTCCAGGCCTCACAGGTCGGTGTGTATGCAGGTTTAACTCCAGGCCTGGGGGCCGGTGTGTATGCAGGTTTAACTCCAGGCCTCACAGGTCGGTGTGTATGCAGGTTTAACTCCAGGCCTCACGGGCCGGTGTGTATGCAGGTTTAACTCCAGGCCTCGCAGGCCGGTGTGTATGCAGGTTTAACTCCAGGCCTCACAGGCCGGTGTGTATGCAGGTTTAACTCCAGGCCTCACGGGCCGGTGTGTATGCAGGTTTAACTCCAGGCCTCGCAGGCCGGTGTGTATGCAGGTTTAACTCCAGGCCTGGGAGGCCGGTGTGTATGCAGGTTTAACTCCAGGCCTCGCGGGTCGGTGTATATGCAGGTTTAACTCCAGGCCTCGCGGGTCGGTGTATATGCAGGTTTAACTCCAGGCCTCGCGGGTCAGTGTATATGCAGGTTTAACTCCAGGCCCTCGCAGGTCGGTGTGTATGCAGGTTTAACTCCAGGCCTGGGGGGCCGGTGTGTATGCAGGTTTAACTCCAGGCCTCACAGGTCGGTGTGTATGCAGGTTTAACTCCAGGCCTGGGGGCCGGTGTGTATGCAGGTTTAACTCCAGGCCTGGGGGCCGGTGTGTATGCAGGTTTAACTCCAGGCCTCACGGGCCGGTGTGTATGCAGGTTTAACTCCAGGCCTCACGGGCCGGTGTGTATGCAGGTTTAACTCCAGGCCTCGCAGGCCGGTGTGTATGCAGGTTTAACTCCAGGCCTGGAGGCCGGTGTGTATGCAGGTTTAACTCCAGGCCTCGCGGGTCGGTGTATATGCAGGGTTTAACTCCAGGCCTCGCGGGTCAGTGTATATGCAGGTTTAACTCCAGGCCTCGCAGGTCGGTGTGTATGCAGGTTTAACTCAGGCCTCACAGGTTGGTGTGTATGCAGGTTTAACTCCAGGCCTGTGGGCCGGTGTGTATGCAGGTTTAACTCCAGGCCTGGGGGCCGGTGTGTATGCAGGTTTAAACTCCAGGCCTCACAGGTCGGTGTGTATGCAGGTTTAACTCCAGGCCTGGGGGCCGGTGTGTATGCAGGTTTAACTCCAGGCCTCGCGGGTCGGTGTGTATGCAGGTTTAACTCCAGGCCTCGCGGGTCGGTGTATATGCAGGTTTAACTTCAGGCCTCACAGGTCGGTGTGTATGCAGGTTTTTACTGCCACCATTTATCCTCCCTCAATCAGCTAATTACTCAAATACACACCAACACCGACTCACTCGTAAACGAGACCACAATAAAACGCTACAGTACATGCACACACACACACACACACACACACACACACACACACACACACACACCACACACACACACACACACACACACACACACACACACACACACACACACACACACACACACACACACACACACACACACAAGAACTTTCATCAGCTTCTGTTCATATTGCGCAATGTAGCTAAAATATCAGATCATGGAAATGATTGCGCTGTGATTAAATAATGAAGAGCAAGAAGTTAGTCTGAAATCCAGAAACGGATTCGGCCCTCCTTGCCCATCCCCTGCCCTAGAATCTAGATCACAAAGCACTTAAAGTGAGTTGAAAGGACTGGATTGGCTGCTGATCAGTGATGTAATGACCTGGGGGGAAGGCGGGGGGCTTTCATTCAGCTGCTGTCTGCAAGCGCAGCATTGCACAGTGCTAATATGTCGTAAAAATCAGAGCACCGTTATGTAACGTCACGTCTCACGTCTGACATTTTAGAAAGTGGACCGGCTGGTGGGGTAGGGTTAGTGGGGGTGGGGGAGGGTTTGGGGGGAAGAGGCTTACAAAGCGACAGGTGGGCCTACGCTCGAAAGGCCCCGACACCTTACCCCGAGCTGCCCGGTCGCCGCCCACATCGGCTTCCCTGATGTGGCACTTGGGGCCCGGCGCTGAAATGCACCCGCGGGGTGTGTAATCCCGCGGCGCGGACCCTGGCCTGGCGCCCTGGAGGCACCAGGCTTAACCCTTTCAGGTGTAGGATCGCAAGTATGTGATCAGAATGTTCTTAACTGAACATTCTAATGCTGATGTAACAATCACTACTGGTGATTGAAACAACGAGTTCTAGAACACTGACCTAAAACATTCCAAAAAAACCTACTCTTCGAAGCGTTTTAAAAGCACAAGTCTCTTCATCTCTAGGAGGATAAGGGAGGAGGGCCGACGGTTCTTCTGTTTTCCACTTTTTTGGAAGGTAATTTGGGACGCCCGTCAGACGGATTCCTTCTGTCACGTGTGTCTCCTGCTGCAGGTGTGCTTTATTCCAGAGTTGAATATGGTTTGAAATGTGCGGCTTCTTTAATCAAAGCAGTTTTTAAAAAAAAAAAATTTTTCCTGTACGTTTGTGGTGCGAGAATAGCCCGTCAGAGTGGACAAGGGCGGGCTCACGGCAACCTGCGACACTTTCCTTGGACAGGAATTTCCTCCTCAGACGATCCTCTTCCAAAAAGAGGAGACCTATGATGTGCTGTCGTCTGCGAGTTGTTTCGCCTTAGAGCCCCGTCCTATATTTCTGTTGGATATTTAATTATTATTTTTTTTGATCATCGAAAGGAACTCTTGCTGTCAGAAAGCTGAGCTGTGCTTCTGTGTTCTGGTAGTGGCAGTAAAACCCCGGCATCTCTTCTAAAAATATAATGTAGGTTAGTGTCCCGAGTGCCAAGCCAACCAGGTCTTCCTGCAGACACACCCTTTTTAAATCTCATCTTATCGGAGGGAATCTCCTGCAGACACACCCTTTTTTTCCTTCCTTTTTAAATGTCATCTTATCGGAGGGAATCACCTGCTGACTCACCGTGGTCGTGTAGCAACCTGTGAGGCCTGGTCATGCAGTGGGTGGGGCTTGACCCCAGGAAGAGGCGTGCCTTATCGCTAGGGGTGACAGCAGGAGCCTCACAGTGCTCCTGCCTCATGCGTATGGACTGGTCCTCCTGATGCACCCGCTTGAGAGTCCTCTCCAAAACCACCTCCACCCTCCTGTGGGAGGAGGGCCCAGGGAGGCCCTATGAAGGGAGGGGAGGGGAGGGGAGGGGGCCCAGGGGGGCCTTCCTGAGGGTTTTTTTAGGTCCCCGGTGACCTGAGTTGGCGTAACTCCTGAGTCAGACGGGTGTTTCCGGTGTTTTACTGACGTCTGCGCTGAGTCACGTCTGAATCTTCGCGCTCCCAAATGTAAAGGTGGGGGACCTGGCCCCGCCCGTGTGGTTGCTCACTCAGGTAGGACTGTGTGACTCACGGTGTTGCGTTTGGGGCGGGGCACGCCGGTGTATCGGTGCTCAGGGAGAGGGGAGAGCTGAGCTGAGCGTTCTTTCATCGCAACCCAAAAAAAATCATCCATTTACCTGAAGCCAGACTGAACCCCCCCCCCCCCCCCCCCCCTTCCCGATCTCAACCCCGTCTGCCTTGCTGAGGTCGGGCTGGGTTTTTCCAGAATCTTCCGTTGACGGGGACTGACTGCAGAATTACCAATGGCTGCGTTGCAGATTCTCCTAATTTTATGCAAGGATTTTAAACTTAAGTTAAACTGGAAGTTTAGTGTTGGAATGAGCTATGCCTGCTCACTGAAGGCCCTGTTACATTACCCGTTGGCTGTTGTGATCTGGCACTGCTGTCTGAAGGCTGCCAACCGAAGCCTGCAGTCTGTGCCTGTGTGAGAGAGCGTGCCTGTGTGTGTGAGAGAGTGTGCCTGTGTGTGAGAGAGCGTGCCTGTGTGTGAGAGAGTGTGCCTGTGTGTGAGAGAGCGTGCCTGTGTGTGAGAGAGTGTGCCTGTGTGTGAGAGAGAGTGTGCCTGTGTGTGAGAGAGCGTGCCTGTGTGTGTGAGAGTGTGCCTGTGTGTGAGAGAGTGTGCCTGTGTGTGAGAGAGAGTGTGTCTGTGTGTGTGTGAGAGAGTGTGTCTGTGTGTGTGTGAGAGAGTGTGCCTGTGTGAGAGAGAGTGTGCCTGTGTGTGAGAGAGCGTGCCTGTGTGTGTGAGAGTGTGCCTGTGTGTGAGAGAGTGTGCCTGTGTGTGAGAGAGTGTGCCTGTGTGTGTGAGAGAGTGTGTCTGTGTGTGTGAGAGAGTGTGCCTGTGTGTGAGAGTGTGCCTGTGTGTGAGAGAGTGTGCCTGTGTGTGAGAGTGTGCCTGTGTGTGAGAGTGTGCCTGTGTGTGAGAGAGTGTGCCTGTGTGTGTGAGTGTGTGCCTGTGTGTGAGAGAGTGTGCCTGTGTGTGAGAGAGTGTGCCTGTGTGTGAGAGAGTGTGCCTGTGTGTGAGAGAGTGTGCCTGTGTGTGAGAGAGTGTGCCTGTGTGTGAGAGAGTGTGCCTGTGTGTGTGAGAGAGTGTGCCTGTGTGTGAGAGAGTGTGCCTGTGTGTGAGAGTGTGCCTGTGTGTGTGTGTGTGTGTGTGTGTGTGTGTGTGTGTGTGTGTGTGTGTGTGTGTGTGTGTGTGTGTGAGAGAGTGTGCCTGTGTGTGAGAGAGAGAGTGTGTCTGTGTGTGAGAGAGAGTGTGTCTGTGTGTGTGTGTGTGTGTGTGTGTGAGAGTGTGCCTGTGTGTGAGAGAGTGTGCCTGTGTGTGAGAGAGTGTGCCTGTGTGTGAGAGAGAGTGTGCCTGTGTGTGAGAGAGAGTGTGTCTGTGTGTGAGAGAGAGTGTGTCTGTGTGTGAGAGAGTGTGCCTGTGTGTGAGAGAGAGTGTGCCTGTGTGTGTGTGTGAGAGAGTGTGCCTGTGTGTGTGTGAGAGAGTGTGCCTGTGTGTGAGAGAGAGTGTGCCTGTGTGTGAGAGAGAGTGCCTGTGTGTGAGAGAGAGTGTGCCTGTGTGTGTGAGAGAGTGTGCCTGTGTGTGTGAGAGAGTGTGCCTGTGTGTGTGAGAGAGTGTGCCTGTGTGTGTGAGAGAGTGTGCCTGTGTGTGTGAGAGAGTGTGCCTGTGTGTGTGAGAGAGTGTGTCTGTGTGTGTGAGAGAGTGTGCCTGTGTGTGAGAGAGAGTGTGCCTGTGTGTGAGTGTGTGCCTGTGTGTGAGAGTGTGCCTGTGTGTGAGAGAGTGTGTCTGTGTGTAAGAGAGTGTGCCTGTGTGTGAGAGTGTGCCTGTGTGTGTGAGAGAGGGTGTGTGTGTGTGTGTGTGTGTGTGTGTGTGTGTGTGTGTGTGTGTGTGTGTGTGTGTGTGTGTGTGTGTGTGTGTGTGTGTGTGTGTGTGTGTGAGAGAGTGTGCCTGTGTGTGTGAGAGTGTGCCTGTGTGTGAGAGAGTGTGCCTGTGTGTGAGAGAGAGTGTGCCTGTGTGTGTGAGAGAGAGTGTGCCTGTGTGTGAGAGAGTGTGTCTGTGTGTGAGAGAGAGTGTGTCTGTGTGTGTGTGAGAGAGTGTGCCTGTGTGTGAGTGTGTGCCTGTGTGTGAGAGAGTGTGTCTGTGTGTGAGAGAGTGTGTGCCTGTGTGTGTGAGAGAGTGTGCCTGTGTGTGTGAGAGAGTGTGCCTGTGTGTGTGAGAGAGTGTGCCTGTGTGTGAGAGAGAGTGTGCCTGTGTGTGAGAGAGAGTGTGCCTGTGTGTGTGAGAGAGAGTGTGCCTGTGTGTGTGAGAGAGTGTGCCTGTGTGTGTGAGAGAGTGTGCCTGTGTGTGTGAGAGAGTGTGCCTGTGTGTGTGAGAGAGTGTGCCTGTGTGTGTGAGAGAGTGTGCCTGTGTGTGAGAGAGAGTGTGCCTGTGTGTGTGAGAGAGTGTGCCTGTGTGTGTGAGAGAGTGTGCCTGTGTGTGAGAGAGAGTGTGCCTGTGTGTGAGAGAGTGTGCCTGTGTGTGTGAGAGAGTGTGCCTGTGTGTGTGAGAGAGTGTGCCTGTGTGTGTGAGAGAGTGTGCCTGTGTGTGTGAGAGAGTGTGCCTGTGTGTGAGAGAGAGTGTGCCTGTGTGTGAGAGAGTGTGCCTGTGTGTGTGAGAGAGTGTGGCTGTGTGTGTGAGAGAGTGTGCCTGTGTGTGAGAGAGAGTGTGCCTGTGTGTGAGAGAGAGTGTGCCTGTGTGTGTGAGAGAGTGTGCCTGTGTGTGTGAGAGAGTGTGCCTGTGTGTGTGAGAGAGTGTGCCTGTGTGTGAGAGAGAGTGTGCCTGTGTGTGAGAGAGTGTGCCTGTGTGTGTGAGAGAGTGTGGCTGTGTGTGTGAGAGAGTGTGTCTGTGTGTGTGAGAGAGTGTGCCTGTGTGTGAGAGAGAGTGTGCCTGTGTGTGTGAGAGAGTGTGCCTGTGTGTGAGAGAGTGTGTCTGTGTGTGTGAGAGAGTGTGCCTGTGTGTGTGAGAGAGAGTGTGCCTGTGTGTTTGAGAGAGTGTGTCTGTGTGTGTGAGAGAGTGTGCCTGTGTGTGTGAGAGAGTGTGTCTGTGTGTGTGAGAGAGTGTGCCTGTGTGTGTGAGAGAGTGTGCCTGTGTGTGTGAGAGAGTGTGTCTGTGTGTGAGAGAGTGTGCCTGTGTGTGAGAGAGAGTGTGCCTGTGTGTGAGAGAGAGTGTGCCTGTGTGTGAGTGTGTCTATCGTATCCTGCTGATGTCTCAGGACAGAGCTTCAGCAGTTCAATGTGTGGTTTCCACATTTGTGGCCCCAGGCTCACCACCATTAGCCTGTTAGCCTGTTAGCGCTCGCAGGCACTCAGGAATTCCTGGGATGGGTATGCTCTGTGGCACAAGCAGCTGTCCTCATGCTTGTGTTGGGTCGTGGCTTGGCTCATAGTGATGACAGGTTTTTAATTAAATTCATTACCCTGAATTAAATGAAAACAAAGTTCTCTGCCCTCTGGCTGGCAAACGGCCTCATCAGCGTCAAAGCACCAGCCTCCACGTTTACGCACCAGGCAGGGCAGGGCCTCAGGCGCATGCACGCGGTTGAACCTCTAGGTATTTCTTCCTGTCCGCTCAGTGTGTTCAGTAGTCTGTGGTTGGTCAGTGGTCTGAGGCCCTGTATGTGAGGAGCGGTTGGTCAGTAGTCTGTGAGGCCCTGTGTGTGAGGAGCGGTTGGTAAGTGGTCTGTGAGGCCCTGTGTGTGAGGAGCGGTTTGTCAGTAGTCTGTGAGGCCCTGTGTGTGAGGAGCGGTTGGTCAGTAATCTGTGAGGCCCTGTGTGTGAGGAGCGGTTGGTCAGTAGTCTGTGAGGCCTTGTGTTTGAGGAGCGGTTGGACAGTAATCTGTGAGGCCCTGTGTGTGAGGAGCGGTTGGTCAGTAGTCTGTGAGGCCCTGTGTGTGAGGAGAAGTTGGTCAGTAGTCTGTGAGGCCCTGTGTGTGAGGAGCGGTTGGTCAGTAGTCTGTGAGGCCCTGTGTGTGAGGAGAGGTTGGACAGTAATCTGTGAGGCCCTGTGTGTGAGGAGCGGTTGGTCAGTAGTCTCTGAGGCCCTGTGTGTGAGGAGCGGTGGGTCAGTAGTCTGAGACCCTGTGTGTGAGGAGCGGTGGGTCAGTAGTCTGAGGCCCTGTGTGTGAGGAGCGGTTGGTCAGTAGTCTGAGGCCCTGTGTGTGAGGAGCGGTTGGTCAGTAGTCTGAGGCCCTGTGTGTGAGGAGCGGTTGGTAAGTGGTCTGTGAGGCCCTGTGTGTGAGGAGCGGTTTGTCAGTAGTCTGTGAGGCCCTGTGTGTGAGGAGCGGTTGGTCAGTAATCTGTGAGGCCCTGTGTGTGAGGAGCGGTTGGTCAGTAGTCTGTGAGGCCTTGTGTTTGAGGAGCGGTTGGACAGTAATCTGTGAGGCCCTGTGTGTGAGGAGCGGTTGGTCAGTAGTCTGTGAGGCCCTGTGTGTGAGGAGAAGTTGGTCAGTAGTCTGTGAGGCCCTGTGTGTGAGGAGCGGTTGGTCAGTAGTCTGAGGCCCTGTGTGTGAGGAGAGGTTGGACAGTAATCTGTGAGGCCCTGTGTGTGAGGAGCGGTTGGTCAGTAGTCTCTGAGGCCCTGTGTGTGAGGAGCGGTGGGTCAGTAGTCTGAGACCCTGTGTGTGAGGAGCGGTGGGTCAGTAGTCTGAGGCCCTGTGTGTGAGGAGCGGTTGGTCAGTAGTCTGAGGCCCTGTGTGTGAGGAGCGGTTGGTCAGTAGTCTGAGGCCCTGTGTGTGAGGAGCGGTTGGTCAGTAGTCTGAGGCCCTGTGTGTGAGGAGCGGTTGGTCAGTAGTCTCTGAGGCCCTGTGTGTGAGGAGCGGTTGGTCAGTAGTCTGTGAGGAGCGGGCGTTTAGTAGTCTCCACAGCTGGATACTTTATCCTGCGACTCATCCCCTCTCCGCTCTGTAAGGCAGCCGTCCAAGGACACTGTGTGGTTGTTTAGCGTTTAACAGATTCCTCTTATTGCGTTATTGCTGTGAAATATGTAACGTGCTCTCAGGGCTGTCAAAAAATAAGCCTGAGTAAGTATTTAAAAGAAAACCCAATGCAAAATGTTTATAGATTGCACTGTGTGATACACTTTGTGGGTGTCATAAGGTAAGGACAACCATGCCTTTACCGCCAGCTCATCTAACCGTGATCGAGGGATGAAAGTTTTGCCACTGGCTTGCTCCGTCCACAAATAGGCGCTTGTTTGACGTTCTTGCCATCGGCCAAAGCAGTGGTATTTGAAGCATTTCCTCTGTTCCTCCTATAAAATGGCTTGATGTTGGTCACGCCAGACCGTTGCAGCACAAATACGGGCTGTAGAGTTATCTGGGCAAGACCTCCACTGTGTGTTAGGCACATTAACTGCTTACGTTGTATTTAACTTTTACCCAGAGTAACAAACGGCACGGTGCATATAGTAAGAACCGGTGAACACCAGTGTACATTCATAAACTTGATTGGAACCCACCTGTCTCTGTAGAAAGTTAAAAAATGTTTGCTGTTATAAAAAAAGGGAAATACAGGGTGAAGCCTGTGTGTTATGGTTGGGCCTATAAGAGCATATAAAATATAATATATAAGCTTGTGTAAAGTTTCCAATGGGTTGTCAGCTGAAGCAGCTTAGCTTCACGTATTTAGATGCTGAAGTGAGCCTTATTTCAGGTCCCTGTAGATGAGTCTGGTTTCAGTAGTTCCTGTAGATGAGTCTGATTTCAGTAGTTTGTGTACATGAGTCTGGTTTCAGTAGTTCCTGTCGATGAGTCTTGTTTCAGTAGTTCCTGTCGATGAGTCTTGTTTCAGTAGTTCCTGTCGATGACTTTGGTTTCAGTAGTCCCTGTAGATGAGTCTGGTTTCAGTAGTCCCTGTAGATGAGTCTGGTTTCAGTAGTCCCTGTAGATGAGTCTGGTTTCAGTAGTTCCTGTAGATGAGTCTGGTTTCAGTAGTTTGTGTAGATGAGTCTGGTTTCAGTAGTTCCTGTAGATGAGTCTTGTTTCAGTAGTTCCTGTCGATGAGTCTTGTTTCAGTAGTTCCTGTAGATGAGTCTGGTTTCAGTAGTTCCTGTCGATGAGTCTTGTTTCAGTAGTTCCTGTAGATGAGTCTGGTTTCAGTAGTTCCTGTAGATGAGTCTGGTTTCAGTAGTCACTGTAGATGAGTCTGGTTTCAGTAGTTCCTGTAGATGAGTCTGGTTTCAGTAATTCCTGTAGATGAGTCTGGTTTCAGTAGTCCCTGTAGATGAGTCTGGTTTCAGTAGTTCCTGTAGATGAGTCTTGTTTCAGTAGTTCCTGTAGATGAGTCTGGTTTCAGTAGTCCCTGTAGATGAGTCTGGTTTCAGTAGTTCCTGTAGATGAGTCTGGTTTCAGTAATTCCTGTAGATGAGTCTGGTTTCAGTAGTCCCTGTTAGTGTTGTCACGATACCAAAATTTTAACTTCGATACCGATACCAGGTTTAGTATCACGATACTCGATACTGAAACGGTACTTGAAACTGAAACGATACTGATTCGATACTCGGTACCTCTACTGAAATTACCTTAACCCTATTTACTTTGGCCCTTCAGAGGCAATTTCCTCCTCGTTTCTACTAGTTTTATTTAAATGTCAATATCTAAAAAAATATTCCCTGCACATCCATGGTTTTAAGTTCGAACTGAAGAAGAAGCTGTATCATTCAGAAATTTGCTACAGAATACATTTATTTCAGAATAGTCACATACAGTACAGTGTTTCCCCTAGATTTTTTTTCAGGCCGGGTGGTAGGCCCCTCAAAACTACCAGTGTTGTTGCGCGTACACGGTGTCATCAAACGCGCGTGCGGGGCCGAGGTAGTATCATCGCGCAGGTCGGGGGTACGGAGAGTCGTCGCACACATGGGGAGGGTGTTGGTAACAAAGTGGTGCATTTCTCCATTCTGAGCTAAAATAACATTTGCTCACAAAGGCGTATGGTAAATAAATATTAGTTATTTATAATATTAATAAACTTAAAACAGAACTTCTATACAATAAACCCCCCTTAGCTTCACAAATGATATTCAGAACTATACAACTTAAACCCAGGACAAGGAGTTTGTTTCTACCGGTTTTTAAGGACTTTTTCTGGATCAGCTATCTTTGCAGCACTGTAGAGCTGCTTTTGAGACTCCTCCATAGTGCTGATCCATAATCAGTCCTTAAAAACAGGCAGAATCAAACTCCTGCCTCTGCAGTATTAGCTTTTACTCTACACTAAAATGTAAGAGTTCTGGTCAGATAGCGAAACGGACGAAAGTGCGCCATTTTGCGTAGAGGCGGAAACTATAATTACACCCTCATAATATCAGCGCTGCCAATGAACATTTTAATTAGGCCTAACGGGAAACCGAAGCTGTTTTGGCAAGGGTTTTTCCATATGCTATTTTGATCATTCCAGCATTCTGTGGTAAGGGAAATATTGCAGCTACATAAAAGAAAAAGAAAAAAAAAGATTATATTAAAAAAAATAATAATATAAATTTTTTTTTTTTTTAGTACCGAACGTCGGAAAATTCTAATACCGAACCGTTTTTTTTTTTAAGTATCGAAAAAGTACCGAAGTTTCGGTGTACCGTGCAACACTAGTCCCTGTAGATGAGTCTGGTTTCAGTAGTTCCTGTAGATGAGTCTGGTTTCAGTAGTTCCTGTAGATGAGTCTGGTTTCAGTAGTTCCTGTAGATGAGTCTGGTTTCAGTAGTTCCTGTAGATGAGTCTGGTTTCAGTAGTTCCTGTAGATGAGTCTGGTTTCAGTAGTTCCTGTAGATGAGTCTGGTTTCAGTAGTTCCTGTAGATGAGTCTGGTTTCAGTAGTTCCTGTAGATGAGTCTGGTTTCAGTAATTCCTGTAGATGAGTCTGGTTTCAGTAGTTCCTGTAGATGAGTCTGGTTTCAGTAGTTCCTGTAGATGAGTCTGGTTTCAGTAGTTCCTGTAGATGAGTCTGGTTTCAGTAGTTCCTGTAGATGAGTCTGGTTTCAGTAGTTCCTGTAGATGAGTCTGGTTTCAGTAGTTCCTGTAGATGAGTCTGGTTTCAGTAGTTCCTGTAGATGAGTCTGGTTTCAGTAGTTCCTGTAGATGAGTCTGGTTTCAGTAATTCCTGTAGATGAGTCTGGTTTCAGTAGTTCCTGTAGATGAGTCTGGTTTCAGTAGTTCCTGTAGATGAGTCTGGTTTCAGTAGTTCCTGTAGATGAGTCTGGTTTCAGTAGTTCCTGTAGATGAGTCTGGTTTCAGTAGTCCCTGTAGATGAGTCTGGTTTCAGTAGTTCCTGTAGATGAGTCTGGTTTCAGTAGTTCCTGTAGATGAGTCTGGTTTCAGTAGTTCCTGTAGATGAGTCTGGTTTCAGTAGTTCCTGTAGATGAGTCTGGTTTCAGTAGTTCCTGTAGATGAGTCTGGTTTCAGTAGTTCCTGTAGATGAGTCTGGTTTCAGTAGTTCCTGTAGATGAGTCTGGTTTCAGTAGTTCCTGTAGATGAGTCTGGTTTCAGTAGTTCCTGTAGATGAGTCTGGTTTCAGTAGTTCCTGTAGATGAGTCTGGTTTCAGTAGTTCCTGTAGATGAGTCTGGTTTCAGTAGTTCCTGTAGATGAGTCTGGTTTCAGTAGTTCCTGTAGATGTGTCTGGTTTCAGTAGAGTTCCTCCTGGTGACTCATTAGCCACTTATTCTTATCCTGGAGGAAGTGCTGCTCTTCAGCCTTCAGGGCTGGGTGGAGCTCTACTGCTCAGTGGAAATAAACTTCCTGCAGCTGTGCATGTGTCTGCGTGTGCATGAATGCAAGCGTGTGCGTGCATACGCGCAGGAATGGCAGCAACAATCCGACGGGACGCAGCGGTTTGAGGCATTCTGGGTGATCTAGAACTAATTTGTCTCGAACAAGAGAACTAAGGTCTTGACGTGGAGCTGGTCATTGATGGTATGGGTCAGCGGACATGGGGGGCGGGCTGGCGACCACTCACCTCTGTTGGTAATGCGTGCGTGCGTCTGTCTGTCTGTCTGTCAGAGTTAAGAGTAGCAGGGTGGGGTGTTGGTATGGCCTTGCAGTGCCCAGTTTTGAGCTGTGTTCTGATAAACTATAGATTTGTATGCAGATGAGAGCAGGGATTGATGGTGGATATGCTGTCTCTTTGTGCACGTCCCCTCCAGACAGCTGTTGTCTGTAGCCCTGGCTGCTCACTCAGGTACATTTCTCATCTTATTTCTTGTGGTTCAGTGGCAGTGGTGTTTCTCTGGCACACACACTTCTCTGGCACACACACTCTGGGTTTGGTGGAACAGAAGAGCCAGAGAGGGTTTAATTTAGCGCTGGTGATGAACGTTCAGGTGAACTTTGTAATGTTGACCGTTATGGAGGCATTGCGGAGACGTGATTGTGTGAAAGTGGACTGTTATGGAGGTGACTTTGTTAATGTTGATGGTCAGGCCGGTAACGGTGTGGGCTTCAGTAATGCAGACTTGGGGAGATGAGTGTGGCGGTTATTGTGGTAACATAGACTGCTGAGAAGGTCATCAGGGTTTTACTAGGGTAATTTATACTGTTAGGGAGGTGACTTAGATAATGTAGACTTTTGGGAAGGTCACTAGGTTATGTAGAGTATTGGGGAGATTTTTGGAGAGAGGACTGGGATAATGTTGATGTTTGAGGAGCAGATAGGATGGGCTTAGGGTGCGATCTGTCTCAATTTATTCTTCACTGTGCATGGATGACGTGTATAGTAATTAAGAATCACTTGTGACTTGGGCCACAAATTGAGAAAATGAATATGAACACTACAGCATAGGTTTCCATTCCTCCGACTGGAGGCCCGGGAATTTTAACATTCAGTAGCCTGCGGAATGTCCACCGAAATTATTGCCACATTTTGCACAGGCATTCCTTACAGGAGTGTGGACTTCACCTTTTCCTTTTCTTTGAAAATAGTTTTTGTGCCTAAAATGGCCGGCCTACAATAATGTTAAAGACTTGACATTTAGGTGTTGAGGACTCCTGCCTCTCCTTCCTCTGGGTGCACGGGCCATTAACTGCTTTGTGAAACTAGACTTTCCCCCTCCCCCGCTCGCGCCCTGCGCCCGCCCCCTCCATATTTCGGCATGTTCAATAGGCCCTGTGCTTTGATTCATAGCGGAGTATATGTCCGCTCTCCGGTCGCAGTCATAGATCTGCCGTAATCAAAAAAATATGCCAGCGCATTCCAGACATACTGCTCAGCTCCTCTCCAACACTCCGGCCCTTTTTCCTCTCCACCCTACCCCCACCCCCCACCCCCCCCCAAACAGCCCCGGATCCTCCTGGGGGGGGGCACTTTAAAGGCTTCTGTTTGTTTGCAATTTCCTGGGAGGAAGTGGGAAGCTCGGGGGGGGGGGGGGGGGGGCCTAGAAGGCCTGAAGATGAGAGTTTTCAGTGTCGGTTTGTGGGGGGGGGAAATGTGGGGCTCCATGAAGCCTCTGCACTGGTGGGGTGGTTCACGGCGAGGTTGCCGTTGTTCCTGTTGATGGTGATGTTTCGTAACCTTACCCTTGCTTTTTTCTGAAGTGTTGGACCGTTTTGTAACTGAATATTTTCCAAAATCTATATATAGTCAGTGCATAGCAAGTCTGGCCAGGGACCCACCCCCCCCCTATAGTACCTTCAAGGACCCCCTGGGGTCCACCGATCCCCTTTTGAAAAAGCCAGGACTTGAATGCTTGGAGTTTTTCCGCCGTGTCCCATTGAGACCTGTCCCATGGTGGTTTTGGGCCAGTAGAGTCACTCCAGGCCATGTTATTTCAGTTCTCACCGTCTCATCAAAAAACCCCACAAACCAGCCATTTAGTCTGACAGTCACTCAGCTAACCACCAATCACCCAAATGGTTGAGTGTTGCAAGGTGAGCCTTCCTGGTTGGTTGGCTGGCTAAATGTCTGGTTGGGTAGCTGGCTAGTTAGCGGCCTGAATGGCTGGCTAGCTGGGGGTCTGGCTAATTAAATGGTTGGTTGGTTAGCTGGCTAGTTTTTAGTCTGAGTGTTTAGGGTAAGGGTTAGCTGTCTGAGTGAGTGGCTGTTTGGGGGTTAGCTGACTGAGTGACTGGCCGTTTGGTGGTTAGCTGACTGAGTGACTGGCCGTTTGGTGGTTAGCTGACTGAGTGACTGGCCGTTTGGTGGTTAGCTGACTGAGTGACTGGCCGTTTGGTGGTTAGCTGACTGAGTGACTGGCCGTTTGGTGGTTAGCTGACTGAGTGACTGGCCGTTTGGTGGTTAGCTGACTGAGTGACTGGCCGTTTCGCAGGTCGGTCGGTTGAGTTTCTCAGATTGTGCTGCTCAGTTCTAATCCCTGCCGTCAGAAACTCAGGCGCTCTGAGGGATTATTTATAGCGCTGCTCGAACAAACGGATCACTGCATCTGTACTGATTGTTTCCTCGTTACGGCCACTTGCCTCATTACAATGTCTAAATCCCTCTCCCTGTTAGCGGAGTTTTCAGGGCCCAGCGAATCCACTTTTTTTTGAGACTCTGCTCTACGTATTTATAAATGTGAGCTTTCAGGCATTCAGGTGTTTGCTCTGTGGCTGTTTTGATTACCGCTGAAAGCCAGGCAAATCTGTACAGTTATGACATCGGCTGTTTTTATTAGTTGAAATGGACATGGACGCTCGTGTCTGGGTGCGGACGAGACGTCTAATAGCAGTGCAGCTCGCTCTATAGGATTACAGATGTACAGGAGTGCAGCTCGCTCTATAGGATTACAGCTGTACGGGGCCAGGGCGGGGGGGGGGGGGTGAGCATGGGATTAGGCCAGTTTTCCCCAAAACGAGAGGATTTTACCAGGGAATCGCAGGGGGGGCGTAGGACGGAACGGCACGGCTTCTGTACCTGGGTCAGGTGACGCGTGCTAGTAAGCTGGTGGGCGGGGCTCTTGTCCCATTTGAGCCTTAAAAACTCTTGCCCCCCAAACCCACCTCCAGAGTTTCCAATGACCTGATGACCTTAGTGACCCCAGTCTCTTTCACCCCGTTCTGCTGAAGGTCATTGGCAGTTTAGTCTCTCTCTCTACTGAGTAACCGTGACGATGGAGTTAGAAGCCTGGTTGCCCCCTCCCCTCCCGTGGGGTAAATGAGGGTTGTTCTAGGTCTCAATCCTTCACTTGTACATCCTTAGCGGTGCTGTATTAGCGTGTGCTTCATGTGACGCATTTTCTGAAAACATTCTGCTTCTACGCCATTTCCCAGCTGTTGTTGAACCCCACGTTATTTTAAGAATTTTTCTAGGGGGGGACGTGGGGGGGCTTTATGTAAAAATGATAAATGCACATAATCTCACTGAGCGATAGCTTCAGGCATTAATGACTTCACCATGGCTACCATTTCTCCATGCTGTGTAAATGCACGTCCTTTAGAATAAAGCCTACTTGTTGGGTGAACCTAATGAATCTGGTTTCATAAATCGGTTATAGCAAAAAGGCATGAAATGTCATAATGCTTGGTTTTCCCAAAAATTGGCATATAAATATGTGCCTGCATATCAGCCCGAAAACTGGACATTTTTCTAAAGGTGCGTTCATTGCTTGCTTTTCACTGAATTTATATTTGAATGGATGTGAAATAAGATGCAGTTATGTGGCACAGCCGATGAAGGCGCTGGGCTTTGTAACGTAAGGGTTACAGGTTTAAGTCCCGCGGTAATGTGCTGCTGTTAAAGCGCCTTTGAGCAAGTGGCTGTGCCCTAATTCCACAAAGTGTCCGGTGTGGAAATACAATACTGTGTGAAATGAGCACTGTGTAATTCAGTCTGCTAAAGGCTGTCGGCCCAACAAATCGGGCGACAATAAACGTGTCACCTGACCCTAATCTTCAGCCTGGGACCGGCGTGCTGAGTGGGCCCCTGGCTCTGGAGCTATTTCTCAGTCAGGGTTGTGGAGGCACCTGAGATTAACGGGGGGAGACGGACGGACGGACGGAGGCAGGGAGGGAATGAGAGAGAGAGAGAGAGAGAGAGAGATGGAAACGGGCAGATGGGGAGAGAAAGTCACGTGACTGAAAATGAGCGGTCAGTCCTGTCCTGCGGTCATCTACCCGACTGCGGCTTATTACTCAGGGTCACGACCCCGCGTCGGCCCTCCCCTCCTAAAACCACACCTCATCAAAGAGAGAGAGGGGAGGGGTGGGGGGGGATAAGGAGAGGGAAAGGGAACGCCCACACACTGGAGAGCGATCAGCGTCTGTCAAAGGGTGTGAGTGTGAGCGCGGCTGGGCACCGGCGTTCCTGGGCGTGGTGTCTGCTCTGGTTGTCATGGGGATGTATCCATGAGCAGCACCATCAAACCCCCCCCTCAGACAACTCCAGTTTAGTGCTCTTTAGTGCTCAGTTTAGGGCCGCAGTGTAGTATAATGGTTAAGGAACTGGCCTTGGAACCAAAAGGTTGCAGGTTCGATTCCCAGGTAAAACACTGCCGTTGTACCCTCTCTCTCTCTCTCTCTCTCTCTCTCTCTCTCTGGCGCTGGAGTTTAGCGCTCTCTCTGGCGCTGGAGTTTAGCGCTGGTATGAGCACCGCTGGCAGGCTGTGGTGATTTGGGGCAGGGCAGCAGCAGGCCTGCGTGCTGATTGGAGGCTGAGGGCCAAGCCCCCTGCCTGCTGTGGAAGGAGCTGGAGCCGGCCTTCAGGATGAAAGAGGGCGAGATTCTGCCCCTGTTCTCTCTCTCCTCTGTGCTCTCTCTCTCTTTCTCTCTCCCTCGACCCTCTCTGAGTCTCATTTCTTCCTCATATACTCCCTCGTTCTCCTCTTCTCTGTCCATCTCCCTTTCTCTTTCCTGCCTTCTCTCTCTCTCTATCTCTCTTCCTTTCTGTGCAGATCTTTAGGGCCTTTCTCAAAGCTCTGCAGCTGATGACCTTGGGTGGTTTATCACTGTAGAAATGGACGATCACACCCACAGAACCCGGACTTGACCCTTCGTGTCTGACCGCCCGCAAAAAGCGTTGAAAACTGGGGGGGGTTGAAAACGGCAGATTCTGTTCCAAAACTCCGCCCCACTCTCTTCAGACTGCCAATTATACCCGTCCTTTCTCCAACTGGCCCGTGTGAGGAAGGCCGAGGATGAGGAGTGATGTTAGGAGTTATTTTTTGTGATGTGAAGAGATGCTTTGCGATGTTTTGCTATGTTGGTAGATGTTTTTGTGATGTTAGGAGATGTTTTGTGAGGTTAGGATGTGTTTTTGTTATGTTAGATGCTTTTGTGATGAGAGGAGATGTTTTGTAATGTTTGGAGGTGTTTTTGTGATGAGAGGAGATGTTTTGTGAAGCCTGACTGGCTTCTTGCTCTGTAAATGTGAAGGTCTGGATCGAAGGCCTTTTTAAAATTATTATTATTTTATTTTATTTTTTTGCATGCTGCGCGATCTGAAATTCCGCCCTCAGACCGCCAATGTTCCGCTCAGCTTCCAAGCCTCTCTCTCTCTCTCTCTGGGTCTAATGCTGCTTCTGATGTCTTTCCCAAATGAGTGTGCAATCTCTCACTTTTCCCTCTTCCCTTTCTCCCTGTAGCGGATATGATTGCTTATCTTCAAAGGGTCCCCTCCTAAATTTTACAGAGAATTGGCCTCTTCCCCTTGTTAATTCTTTAAAGGGGCTATATATAAGATTTTTACATGCATGAATCACTTTCAGTTGACAATGTATGAACATTGTAATGTGGCTTAAAAAATGAGACCTTCCCCAACTTTCTCCGATGCGTATAAGAGCCCAAGGGTTGATTTTTATGTAAAGGGTTCGGGTCGGATTTGCCAGGAAAAACATTTTGTGAATGAAGGATGTGACGTCTAAGCGCGCTTCCGAGTGCATTTCCATCTCTCTGGCCGCCCCCTACAGCATACACTAGAGGGCTAGCGAGCTCCTGTAACACTAGCTAGCAGCTGAGAAACGGACCAGTCAACCAGCAAACGACTGGCTCCCATTCCAACACCATCGGCGAAGATAAATACAGTTTTATCGGCTGAAACCCGTTTGGGAAAACACAAGGGTGAACCCTATCACTAGCAAAATATTATCTGAGTGGATAACTTTACCTAGCTAACTTTACCTAGCTAACTTACATCGATTCAAACTCGACTCCCGGGGCTGATCTGGCTGATAACGTTAGTTGGCTAGCTTGCCGTTTACAAGTAATTTTACCAGCTAACGTAACCGAGCAACGCCGGATCCAGGCCGGGTACTAGCTAACGTTATCCAGCCACCAAATGTTGCTTGAGTGTGAGGAAGCGCGCTACCAGCGGGCTGCTGCCTGCAGTTCACTTATGGCCACCGGTGTCAGTAATGAGAAGGATTTCTGAACGTTACATACTGCCCATTTAAAGCCAGTGTTCAGGCTGTTTGTGTCTCAGGGTGAGTTCCTGGAGCAGTGTTCAGGCTATTTGTGTCTCAGGTGGTGCAGAGTGGAGCAGTGTTCAGGCTGTTTGTGTCTCAGGTGGTGCAGCAGTGTTCAGGCTATTTGTGTCTCAGGTGGTGCAGAGTGGAGCAGTGTTCAGGCTGTTTGTGTCTCAGGTGGTGCAGAGTGGAGCAGTGTTCAGGCTATTTGTGTCTCAGGTGGTGCAGAGTGGAGCAGTGTTCAGGCTGTTTGTGTCTCAGGTGGTGCAGAGTGGAGCAGTGTTCAGGCTATTTGTGTCTCAGGTGGTGCAGAGTGGAGCAGTGTTCAGGCTGTTTGTGTCTCAGGTGGTGCAGAGTGGAGCAGTGTTCAGGCTATTTGTGTCTCAGGTGGTGCAGAGTGGAGCAGTGTTCAGGCTGTTTGTGTCTCAGGTGGTGCAGAGTGGAGCAGTGTTCAGGCTGTTTGTGTCTCAGGTGGTGCAGAGTGGAGCAGTGTTCAGGCTGTTTGTGTCTCAGGTGGTGCAGAGTGGAGCAGTGTTCAGGCTGTTTGTGTCTCAGGTGGTGCAGAGTGGAGCAGTGTTCAGGCTGTTTGTGTCTCAGGTGGTGCAGAGTGGAGCAGTGTTCAGGCTGTTTGTGTCTCAGGTGGTGCAGAGTGGAGCAGTGTTCAGGCTGTTTGTGTCTCAGGTGGTGCAGAGTGGAGCAGTGTTCAGGCTGTTTGTGTCTCAGGTGGTGCAGAGTGGAGCAGTGTTCAGGCTGTTTGTGTCTCAGGTGGTGCAAAGTGGAGCAGTGTTCAGGCTGTTTGTGTCTCAGGTGGTGCAGAGTGGAGCAGTGTTCAGGCTGTTTGTGTCTCAGGTGGTGCAGAGTGGAGCAGTGTTCAGGCTGTTTGTGTCTCAGGTGGTGCAGAGTGGAGCAGTGTTCAGGCTGTTTGTGTCTCAGGTGGTGCAGAGTGGAGCAGTGTTCAGGCTGTTTGTGTCTCAGGTGGTGCAAAGTGGAGCAGTGTTCAGGCTGTTTGTGTCTCAGGTGGTGCAGAGTGGAGCAGTGTTCAGGCTGTTTGTGTCTCAGGTGGTGCAGAGTGGAGCAGTGTTCAGGCTGTTTGTGTCTCAGGTGGTGCAGAGTGGAGCAGTGTTCAGGCTGTTTGTGTCTCAGGTGGTGCAGAGTGGAGCAGTGTTCAGGCTGTGTCTCAGGTGGTGCAGAGTGGAGCAGTGTTCAGGCTATTTGTGTCTCAGGTGGTGCAGAGTGGAGCTGTGTTCAGGCTGTTTGTGTCTCAGGGTGAGTTCCTGGAGCAGTGTTCAGGCTATTTGTGTCTCAGGGTGAGTTCCTGGAGCAGTGTTCAGGCTGTTTGTGTCTCAGGGTGAGTTCCTGGAGCAGTGTTCAGGCTATTTGTGTCTCAGGGTGAGTTCCTGGAGCAGTGTTCAGGCTGTTTGTGTCTCAGGGTGAGTTCCTGGAGCAGTGTTCAGGCTATTTGTGTCTCAGGGTGAGTTCCTGGAGCAGTGTTCAGGCTGTTTGTGTCTCAGGTGGTGCAGAGTGGAGCAGTGTTCAGGCTATTTGTGGAGCTTGCTCTTTTTGTAACCCCTTCAGGTTTTGGCACTCTACCCAGCCGAGGTTTTTCGTTTTTAATAAAACTGGCAATCCTCTGGGACGTGAGGCGCGTTGGTATGGCGTCTGACGCCGGTTAGAGATGTGTTCTCTCACCTGCTTAGTCACCTCACGACTGGCGAGGCTTAGTTGCTTCGAGTCCAGAATGCGTGGGTGGCGTATAATGGCGCCAGGAACGCTAACGTGTTTTTTTGGCAACGCGTCAGCTCTATTGACATGAGCAGTTTCAAATGAAAAGAGGAAGAGGCGGGGAAACATCTGTTTGCAGAATGAATGCAGAGTAGCATTTGTCTAGCTTAGAGAAGATCCGAGTGTTGTTGACTAGACCACCTCACACGACCTAACGTGAGCCACGGCCCTGATGTACCTCAGTGAGCGTATGGTGAATATGCCGCTGCAGAGAGGGGGGGGGGGGGTACAACACGGTCTGTGGGGCCTGAACACGCTGGCGAGGTCTAGATCCTCGAGAGAAACCGTGTGTGTAGGCTGTGTGCTTCTGGTTAAACCGTGTGTGTAGGCTGTGTGCTTCTGGTTAACCGTTCAGGTATTTACCAAGAGTGGGACCGCATATGCATGAGCCTTTAGCCGTGAGATCCGTTAGGATGATGTGGTTATTTTAATAATAATAATGCTTTGCATTTATATAGCGCCTTTCTCACAGTCAAAGCGCTTTACAATGATGTGGGCAGGGCCGGATTAAGGCCCCCCCCCACAACATACATGTGTACCCAACAGAATCGGCAAACTGGTAGGGTAAACTGAATCTAACACAATATACTAAGGTATACCATACACTTAGACAAGCCAGTATTAAAGGTTGTATCAGCGATTTTGGGTGACGTCACTTCTGAAGCGAAATCCCAAAAAAACATACTTATGAATAATTATGTTATGTTTTAAAAAATAGTGTTCAAGCATCCAGAATTATAACCACGTTAATAACATTTGTAAGAAACCAAACCGTTTGTAAATTCGTCAAGATTTCAGCGAGATAAGAGTATTAGCGTTTGTGCAGATCATTGTGATTGGTTGGAATACTGTTTATTTTGGTTTTGAGTGGTTGGTAGTACCATTTGTTTTTGTGTACGATCTCGGAGCATAGGCTGCCTACAGAGACGCGGTTTTTTGACGGCCTGCTTATGGGGCGGGCAGCTAGCGGATCGTGAGGAAAAATCAGATGAATGTGATCATTTATGTTTCCACCCAAAATCGCTGATACAACCTTTAAATGCTAAACTCCCACTGGGGAGTTTTTTCTCGCCACTGTTGAGTGTTTTTTTCTTCCCGCCGGGGAGTTTTTTTTACCTTGTTTTGCTGGTTGGGGGTTAAGGCCTGGTTGTTTTTTTTTTGTTTGTTTTTTTTTGCTCAATTTTCCTTCTGTTTCTCTGTGCGTCTTTGCGACAGTTCTCTGTAAAAAGCGCTATACAAATAAAATTGAATTGAATAGCGACTAGAAACTGCTTAACCAATCATATTACTTATGATTTTTGAATCGCAATCTTGCTGTTGATTTCAACATAACACAAAAAAATCTAAATGTTATTACCGGAAAAATAAACAAAGTATGGCCTAGGGACAATACATTTTCTGTACAAAATCTGAACACAGTGCCTAACAAGAAAGAGACATCCATAGAAAAATAATTACAACAATGAATATTGTATCCAATACCAGAGGTGTAAAATCCAGGGGTCAGAAAGTCCTGCCATGTGTTTTGTCCACCTATGAACTCAGCCAGCTGATTTCACTAATTAGTTCTACCTCCTGGCTGAAGAATTGTGCTAATTAGCAAATCCAGGTGACTGGAACAAAATACTGAGGAGGACTATTACTTTCTGTACCTGGACTTTCCACCTCTGTCCAATACTCAATCCAATCCAATCCAATCCATCTGTTAGCTACTGTCGAAAATTTAGAAATCACATTGTAACTATCAAGCAGGATGATATCCTAAATCTGAACAGCGTGCAGGGCACTACAACATATTGACCCACGTGGGGAGTGAACACAGCTGATTGGTCATAAAATGTTGGCTCTTTGTCGAGCCCCACCCTAGTCCAGCTATCTTCAGTTACTTTTGCTAATTTCTTCAAGCTTTCGCTTCGGAAAGCAAGTTTCCTCGCAAACCCGGGCCATTGCGAGGACCCGTGAGTTGGGCTATAGCTATGAACCTGCATTTGTATGGAGCTGCTTTATGAAATTGAACACAGATTATCCCCTTGCTAATCAAGCGAGTCTCAGGTAGGCTACGTTACAGTGTATTACAGTTCATTCAGTTCATGGTCATGTCGGGGGGAAAAAACAGCTTTTATTTTCCTAAGTAGGCCTAAAGGAAGCTAAACTAAGCATATTCGACCAATGCTGACTCTATTTACTGTGTTCCACCAGTTGACATAGTCTATGTACATAACTGGTAAATGCTTCCACGTAATGGTGAATCAAATCAAATAAGTTGTAGTGTCATCTTTAGTCAAATTCTTTGCTAAGAACCTCTGTACAGTCAGAGTTTAACGTTACTTTTCTCTAACGTTGCACCGTTTTCATTCTTCTGCTCCATAATTTTCATTCATTGAGTCAGAAATCATGTATTTGGGACACTCTTTACGATAAGTGTCATGGGATCTTAACCTCTCATCCGAAAGACGACATCTCCTACAGCACGGTGTCCCCATCACTGCACTGGGGCATTGGGGTTTATTTGACCAGAGGGAAAGTTGGCCCCTACTGGCCCACCAACACCAGTATCACTTTACATCCTTCTGTGGCGACACCCCGTTACATCAGTGGGTCTGTCCAGCACGCCCAGTTCCCCCGAGACATTATAGCCACATAAATCTGCTCTACACATGGGACTCCACACTGACCAGAGGAATGCATTGTGAAGGCGCTCCACTCGAGTGACGCAATGAATGTTACACCTCTTCATAGTGAAGGCGCTCCACTAGAGCGACGCAGTGAATGTTACACCTCTTCATAGTGAAGGCGCTACTCTACGGTGACAGTCAAGTTGTATTTGTTTAAAGCCCAATATCGCAAAGCGTGCCTCAAAGGGCTTCACAAGGATTTGAAAGACAGTGAGTCTGTTACTCCTCTGTTAAGGAGCTCCACTAGAGTGACACAGTGAATGTTACTTGTGTAGCTGGTGGCAGTTACCTTCTGTTATTTCTGGCATGGGGGAGTGGAAGAGATTCCTCCTGGCCGACAGCGTAGTGGCCCAGATTCCATACGGTTTGAGGAGATTACAGAGGAGGGGTGTACCCC
>CM056383.1:70050600-70143100 GCA_029718625.1 Synaphobranchus kaupii
GACGTTATCTTGGTGGAAACTTGGATGCTGTGCGCATATTCCTACAGGGTTTAACTGATAGCTATTTAAAGGCCCCACTGCAGCTGTACTTGTCTTTTATGCTTCAGAAGCTTGGTTTGGTTTTGTTCTTTATGAATAAGGATCTCAGGGATTGTGAAATTTAAGGGAAAGGGAACCTAGTGCATTCCAGTTGGGTGTTTCGAGCTCAAGTTACTGAATTAAGAATTGTTTACGTTTGTCTGTGAAACAAGAAGAAAAAGAAATGTTTGGGTAAAGGTGTCTGGTTTACGTTTTCCTGTGTCAAGCCATGCCAGGGTATATTAAAAAAGGAAACACAAGTGTTGTCTTGCTTGACGAAAGTTAACATTGTGAACAAATGTGTTGATTTTTTTCAGTAGGCTAGCTCCAAATGGTTCGGGGAAAAAATGCGGCCGAACTACCAGCAAAGATGCGGCGCACTCACGGTGTTGCCGGGGAAACATGACGACCTCCCGCCCCACTGTTAAGCATATGTCCCGAGAATGCCGTGTTGTGTTGGCTGTCCAGTGTGTGACTTGCTGTTCTTAAATGTAACCACACTATCATTGCTTCAGGAGTGCACTTCTTTTGTCCTGTGTAGCTGGTTTGTTGTGTTCTCACGAGGGTGTATATTCCATTTAAAGAAGGCACGCTATAGTTATCCCAAAGGTTTCCGTTTTCTGTGGGAGTCGTCAAACTTAACGCCAAGAAGTCAGCCCTGCCTTTGTTGATTTCTCTCTCTAGCCATATGTACAGTTTTTTTCCCTTTGATTTATGAAGACTGAAAAAAATAAACAATCCATACATTTCCAAGACCTGCAGTCTTTTTTTGGTTTGGTTATGTCTACCTCTGGAATATCATCTTCTGGCTGTGCTGTATTTGTTACTGTGAAAATTATTTTATTTTATTGAAAGTCTTAAACTTTCTTCTCAGCGACAGTTGGTTAAACTTTTCATGTAATAGTTGAGCTTTGTGCAAGTTTTATAATTAAGTCACTGTGCTACACCAGAACAAAGTGAAATACGTGCTTGTTTCTTAACCAGGTTTGACGGCTCATACACACACACACACACACACACACACACACACACACACACACACACACACACACACACACACACACAGGATCAATATATAAGGCTGGCAGCTGTTTTCCTGTGGAATAGGGCTTCATACTTTCCCAACTATCATTTTGAGGGCTTTGAATTATGTTTCTTTCTTACATTCTTATCAAAAATGAGAGTGAACATAACAGTGCTATTTGTAATTTAATTTGTCTGTACAAAGTCAAAAATATGAAATGGTTTCTTAAAGAATTTCAAAACAGATAAAATGTTATACGGAACAATACTGGAATGATAGTGGAATTGAATTCAAGGCTCAATATTAAAACTATTCTTTCTACAGATGAAACATTTTAAATCCGACAACTTGATTATTATTTTTGTTTTCAAACATTCTCACAACATTCGCAATCCTCCTGGGAAGAACCAGAAATGACTGACATCTAAGGATTTTAAAGAAGTTTGGAATTTTCAAACCTTTGCTACAAGTTTGAAATGTGAGGTTGGATATGTCTTTAGGTGATTATTGATTCAGAACCTCAGATACTGCCCAGGGCCAAGTTCAAAGGTTGAAGGAGTCACAAAGATGTCTAGCTTAGCAAAGAAGGCGAAGGGCCTCCACATTAGTCTTTAGCAAATAAGAGAAAAAAAATCTGCATGCAGGGTGAAGAATTTTATACATGGAGGACAAACCCACTCGGCTTTGGCCTTGAAAGCCGTGGTGTTGAGAGGGTTTTAAGAGATGTTTAAAGGGGGTGTCTCGGTGGGGTAGCCTGTAAGCGTGTTTCTCAACCCTGGTCCTGGAGGGCCGCAGGGTATGCTGGTTTTTGTTTTTGCCTGAATATCGGCAACCAATTAAGACCCAAGAAACCAGGTGTGTGGTGAATTGACTGCGTTATCGGCTGCTTCAATTGATCAATTAAGTACCGAGTAGCAACAAAAACCAGCATACCCTGCGGCCCTCCAGGACCAGGGTTCAGACACTGCTGTAAGAACACAGTCCACATTCTCATTGCGAGCTGCGACGTTGGCGGTTCGAATCCAGCCTTTGTCGCACGTCTCGCCCTCATTCTCGCTTCCCGTTCTCACCGTTATCTCTGCACTGTCCAATAAAGCTGAAAAAGCCCTAAACATATCACCTAAACGGGTTTTACGACCTGTAAGACCATTTGAAACTGAGGAATAGAACGTGCTGTAGGTTTTGTTGTCGGACTTTAAAGGAGGAGACCAGTATATGCTTTCCGCTATATGCATGTTGGAGCCATTGGGGGCCTGCGAATAATCATGAATGCATCAGAATTGTTCAAGCACACCACTGTCAGGTCTGCAAAGCAACCATGAGAGGTAGTGGAGCCAAGACAACATAACTAGAAGGTTGTGGGTTCGAATCCAAGCCAGGGATTTGCATGTTCTCTCCTTGTTCCCTTGTTTCCTAATTGGACTCTAAATTGCCCATAGGTATGAGTCCTGCCCCCATTTTTCAACAGAAACCGTTTCATTTCAGGAATGTAAAATGTTGAGTTTACAGGCGGGTTTTTGTGCGTTTGATTTTACTTGTAGAAAGGCTGTGATGTCAATGTTTAATGATATGTGTAATGCGTTTTGTGTGTGCATTTTGAATCGTGGTTCGGTTTGGTCTCTCTTGCTTGTTTTCAATAATTGAATCCTAACATGTATTCAGCACAATATTGTAATGTAGTTTTAAATCACCTGTCTGTATCAGTTTGCAGTGGCTATCAAAACAACTTCAAGGAGGAACAGTATATTTTATACTGATGCTTTATGACACATAGAAATACTAGCTGTTCTGTATGTTTATGCACCCAAGCGTACAGCCCCATAAACATACCCTATTTTAGATGAGACTTGAATCCCATCTAAAATAGTGGAATTTATGTGTCCTTGGAATAGTTGTGCAATCAATGATGCCTTGGACAGATTTACTGTCACAACAAGAGAGACAAAAGAAATTATGACCATCACTAAACAGTCTTTATTTGCTGAAACACTCGCAGATGTTAACTCAATACACACTTCTCCACAATGTGGACATCTTCCTCTCTCTCTCACACAAAATTAATTACAATTGATTAACCAGCATAGTGGTGAGGAATGACAGTATCGCTGCTTGGTCACGTTGCCATTTTGAAAAAAAAATTTATTCACATTCCCAGTACTGATGCTGCTGTTTGGCACAGGACAGAGCAATGCATTGTGGGAAGACAGCTGCCATTCAGATAACGTGGGCCATGCCGTGCCGAGTGTCAGGCTCTGCCATGGAGTTCCACAGCTTAGGTACCTGGGTATACTGTAGGTACATGAATGGATTAAGAGCATGCCTGACTGTGATGTAACAGTGATGTACTCTTGTGTAACGACCGGGAAACGCAATTTTAAATCTTACTCCGATTGTACTGGGCATATTGAACTATAGTTGTGATTCTAATTCGCCCTTAAATGTAAATTGAATGCAAAACGGTAATGCTCAAATATTGTATGATTGTGGGATAAGGTCAAAGAGGAAAAAGGTGACTTACTTCAAAGTACACAGCGTAAACACCATAATGAATTTTAATATTTGCTTTTAAAAAATATATTCTGACAAAACAAAATATGGTTAGTGTTTTGGCCCAAGGATGAAGCACTCATGTCTAGTGATACTTCAACTCTTCCAAATGGAAAGACCTGCTGATATAATGTACTCTCATGGTTTTTAACGTGTGAATAACTGGTTTATGAGGACTTGGCAATCCTTTTTGATCCAGATAATCTGCTGGCACGTATGAGGTTCAAGAACCTATGTGGGTGAGGGGCGAGTACCTCGCCATTTTGAGGTACAGTAATGAACACAAATTGAAAAATTGTGGAAGACAGAATGTTCTTGTCTATATTATGTAAATGGTGTGTTTTTTTTTCCTGTTTTCTTTGCTTTCAAAAATAGGTTGAAAATGACTGCTCTGATTTAAACCATTTTATGGACTTTTAACTTCTTTATCCTAGTGGACGAGGCTTTCTTCCACCCCAGCAAAGATTTTTTAAATCGTTATTGCCACACTATCCATGTTTAGGGACAAAAGGGTATATTATGCTAATATTGGGGTCACATCATTTCTAAAATAACTAACAGCACTTTTTTTTAAAGAGATGATATTGCTGAATCTATTCAGGAATATTAATTCATTGTATTGATTGGAATCACACTGGAGTCCTCTATGTAGTGGACACTGGGTTACAAACAAACAGTGAATATTGAATTGCGCCAAAGTCTGTATTCTCTTAAAATCAGTTCCAAGACAAAAACTTTGGAAGCTCTTAAATGCATTCTTTCAGTTCTTTGCCTGACTGACTGAACTTTTAAATGTTACTGGAGAGTGCTGAGTTGACACCCGGATTATATCACCATTAAGGCTATTTTATTTATTATTTTTCTCTTGAGGTCACCCCTGGTACAGGACACACAGAAATACAGCTGACAGCTAGCTTTGTTGTTGTTGTTTTTTTTTTTGCTGTGCTGCAAGTGGTAAGTAGTTATCCTTCTGTCAACGTGCCCAGAAAAGGCCTCCGCTGGATCCCTGTGGTTTTTTCGTGCGGCTCGTTGTGAAAGCTCTGAATGATGTGTGGGTATTTGCGCTGGTGCCTCTTGATGGCATTAAAAAGACATTAATGTTCTGTGTGCCCCGTGTTACCCCCCCCCTCCCCACCTACCTCAATCCCGCAAACTTCAACATTTTCTTCCCCTGCGCTGTTTGCCAAGCCCATGGCGAGATGCGAGCTGCCTTTCAGGGCCCAGAGGCCTGTCTAATATCCCTGATCTCAGGGCTCAGAGGCTTGTCTAACATCCCTGATCTCAGGGATCAGGGGCCTGTCTAACATCCCTGATCTCAGGAATCAGAGGCCTGTCTAACATCCCTGATCTCAGGAATCAGAGGCCTGTCTAACTTCCCTGATCTCAGGAATCAGAGGCCTGTGTAACATCCCTGATCTCAGGAATCAGAGGCCTGTCTAACATCCCTGATCTCAGGGATCAGAGGCCTGTCTAACATCCCTGATCTCAGGAATCAGAGGCCTGTCTAACATCCCTGATCTCAGGAATCAGAGGCCTGTCCTAACTTCCCTGATCTCAGGAATCAGAGGCCTGTCTAACTTCCCTGATCTCAGGAATCAGAGGCCTGTGTAACATCCCTGATCTCAGGAATCAGAGGCCTGTCTAACTTCCCTGGATCTCAGGAATCAGAGGCCTCTCTAACTTCCCTGATCTCAGGAATCAGAGGCCTGTGTAAACATCCCTGATCTCAGGAATCAGAGGCCTGTTGTAACATCCCTGATCTCAGGGGCTCAGAGGCCGTCTAACATCCCCGATCTCAGGGGTTCAGAGGCCTGTCTAACTTCCCTGATCTCAGGGGGTCAGAGGCCTCTCTAACTTCCCTGATCTCAGGAATCAGAGGCCTGTGTAACATCCCTGATCTCAGGAATCAGAGGCCTGTCTAACTTCCCTGATCTCAGGGGGTCAGAGGCCTGTCCTTACTTCCCTGGATCTCGGGGTCAGAGGCCTGTCTAACATCCCTTTAGTTGAGATGACACCTTTGTCCTGTCCGCAGCCCATCTCGGTCCCTCCTCGCCTTCAACCAACAATGCTGGCTTTTCATCAGCGAGGACACAGACAAACGGACCTTTAACAGGGCTCCAAACAGGGCTCCAAAGCCATGTCTGTGTATTTATTGTGAGAGATAGCTGGTGACCTGGAGATGCCCCCCCACTTCTCCCGCACATAAATCTTCCTCTCACGGCATTCTAAGGTGGGGCACGGAATGTGTCAGAACTTGACGTTAACTCGTCATCACCCTCAGCTTGACAAACTGAAGTCCGACTCTAGAAACAAGCCAGGGGAGATACGGACCTGTCTATTATAGGCGTCTGTTAAGAGTATGAGTTAATATACGGCAGGAACTGTGGCTGCCCAATTTATTAGAATTCCAGCTAATAAATTGCATGCAGTGTTCGGCTACGGTATCCACCTCATTAATGTCTGAGAATGTGGGTATAAATATCCACTCGATCAAAATTACAGCGAATAGACTTTTCTGTGAGCTCCTCATACTCCTGAGTGCAGAAATCCAGGGAGCGATGAGTCCACCGGAAGGTAAAGAGGGATACAGAATGAATGCACAACATGGCTTTGCCTCAGGCCAAACTTGGTCCCGTCAACAAATTGTTTTCCGTTCCGGTAATTGAGTTTCGTCCTTGCCCGCATTTCAGAGTTAATGTTCTCTCCACAACCTTTTCTCTAAGTTCCAGCGAGCTGTGAAATCCTGGTCACTCTTACTCGGAGGTCGTATGTACCAAGTCTGGACAGCGACAGACATCAGTAGGACAATAAGGAACAGCTTATACCTTTGTGTGAATACTAAAGGTGATAACTATTCCAGTAGAGATGATGAGGAGGGATATTGATGGGGGGGGGGGCTGAAGTTTGCCTATAGTTGTTCCACGGCACCTAAAATGCTTGGCGCTATCATGATGTTGTGGTAAAAAGTGATCACACAAGGTGTCCTCGCTACAGGTTTTCCGTCTGGAAATGCTACAGTTGAGGGCCCAGAGAGAGCCTCTGATTGGCTGGACTCATTGAATCAGTGTGACACCTTATCCCTGTGCACACCTGAACAGCACACCGCCAAAACCGTCTCTCTCTCTCTCTCTCTCTCTCTCTCTCTCTCTCTCTCACTCTCTTCTCTCTCTCTCTCTCTCTCTCTCTCTCTCTCTCCTCTCTCTCTCTCTCATCTCTCTCTCTCTCCTCTCTCTCTCTCCTCTCTCTCTCTCTCTCTCTCTCTCTTCTCTCTCTCTCTCTTCTCTCTCTCTCTCTCTCTCTCCTCTCACAGAACTTCACTACTGCCACACCAGTGTTGTCAAAACTACATTTGTGCAAGCCATGTGTATCGGCTACAAATCCTCTACTGTCCTTGCCATTCCTAAACATTTACACCCCAAATACACACCAGTGTGTGGTGGTGCAGCGCCATAGGAAACCTATTGCATTTTTCTTGGGAATGTCCATCAACAGCGCAAATGTCACATGTGCTGTATGTGCCCGAGAGATTTTCTGCAATGTCACAGGGACATTTCACTCTAAAAATGAATGTGATCATTAATTTTCTTACCTTCAAAAAAATCTCAAAAAAATCTTGACAGCTCTCTGCAGCACATATCGCACATTGATGGAGTCCATAAAAAAAAAATCATTCGCGGGGCCTCATTCAGAATCAATGGACAAACCCGATATGGTTTTGCTTTCTCTTTGATAGACTAATAATTACCAGGGTGAATATGATCCAGGCCTTTAGACCTGAGAATGCATTCATGCAGAGTAACAGAACGGGTAAGCCAGGTGGTTAGAACGATATCGCTGCTATTGGGCCTTAGTGTTTCCCTTCCATTAGGCGATTCTGACCAGCGGCCATCACAGATAACTAACTGTGTATACAGTGTGACCTTAGGGTCGGATGAAACCGCTACTAAAAAATCAGTTTTGCAGGATAGGGTGAGCCGGAGCAAAGCGACGTCTACGCCGGTACAGTGGCCGTGATGAATGTAGCGCGGGAAAACCCGCCGTGCCGCGGGTTAACCCGCGCGATGCCCTCGCTACATCATGCGCCACGCTGTCACACAGGAACTATCGTTCAATTCCCCCACAGAGGGCCCTATCTCCCGGCACTAAAAGGGAGAGTGATCGGTATTTCATGGTTACAGCGCAATTTGTATCGTATAATAGCCCTATAAAAACTCTGGTTCATTTTCTGTCCAGTAAAAAATCTTTGATAAAAAAAGTAATAGAAATAAAAACATCCCTGATTATATGTTGAATAAAGATTTCAGCTGCAGCTCTCATAATTAAAAGTGATGAACATTCATTACATGCAGATCCATATAAACTTGTTTTCTTCATAGTACAACAGAGCTGCTTGTTGCCAGCCATTGTGTGCCATTTCTTTTCACACGGCCGCTTTTAAAAATTGGGAAATGATTGCTCTGTGCTCTTAATTGGCTCCATAATAACAAGGAAGCGAAACGCTCATTTTTTATTTGACTTATGTTTGGGGCATATGGGTGTTTCTCCCAAGAAACCTAGTCTATTCTCATGTAGTAGAAACCCAGCTATAAAATCCATCCCTTGCTAGACTGACTGAATTGATTAAATGAAAGCATGAACGATTTCTGGGGAAAACTGCATGTATGGGATTCATGAATATTTTCTGATGCTGCGCTTCCTGGTAGCAGGTATCATTTTAAAAAGTTGAAAAGGCGTTATCTTGGTAAATTACCATTTATTTAGATGAATAAAGCATGTCTTTGCTGTCTGACTTTATGACTACGAACATCTGAAGCAAAACAGGGGAAGGTGTTATTATAGCTCTGAGGTGCTTTTGGCAATCAAATGGTTTCATAGCTACAAAAATCTAAATAGATAACTACTTTGAGGTCCTCATAAATCTGCAAGCCGTACGCGGTCCGTCCGGCTTCTGTTATTCAGCTTCCATCAAAGTGAGTGACAGCGCCACGCTTCTCTCGCTCAACAGCTTTTCACCGGGAACATTTTCCTCCACCGACGGTTATTCATCAAAGGTGTCTGGCTGCCGAGCATCGATCATGAACGCGTATAACGCCCAGAGCCAAAGGAATTCATGGAAGCACTCTCTCCAACGAACATTTTACTCCCACAAAGATGATGTCACCTCAGCTCGAGCATTCAAATAGAGAGAAAACAACAACTTGGTCGTATTATTTCAAATGTGAAATTAAATGGGGCCTAAATACCTTTATGTTTCCAGCTGACCATAAGCATATTGTATTTTGTGCACTCTTGTTTGAGTAATACATCTTTAAATGGATCATAGGCTATACAATTATAAGCTTTCCTTGGAACTAGAATGAAGTTACTGTTAGAAGACTCCCCTAAGTTTACATTTATGTACTTAATTTGTTGTTATTAGTATTTAAAGGGTGAAGCAGGTTCCTTCACTCTCAGTAGTGAAGCTGCTGCTAGCTTTCAAATAATGACGGCACAGCAAGGTTACATATGATAAACGAGCTGCGCTGCCATCTACCCATGGTACCAGTTATAACTGCTTGGGAACCAATCAATGCATTTTCATACGAAGTGGGGAAAAAAAGTGTTTATGGAGAAGCTGTGTTGTTGCTGGATGTGTCAGCTAAAAAAAATCTTTTGTAACACTTCTCAAGTCGTAGATTTAAACTGAACATAGACTCAGCTACCCGCCAGTGTCGGCGTACTTCAATCTCAGATCAGTTGCTTTCCTGCATTGAGAGCTTGTTCCCATCCAGGACATCTCAGATATTTGTGCAATGAAGTTACATCAGAAAGAATGAGACTATTTCTACTTTTACAAGTACACTGATGAATTAGACAGGGCTCTTGGCTTTAAAACCAGTCGTGGGTGGGGTGTGTAGGTTTATGCTGCATTCACGTCATATGGTCATGTCAGCTTTCAATATTACCAAGCCAGTCAGGAACGAGTCAAGTTTGCTTTTAAATCACTAAAATACAAGCCCCAGCCTCTTTTGAAAATAACATCCTTTTATCTTGTAAAATAATTATGGTGGGTACTCAAAGATAATGGTTTTGCATTACGGCCAAGTTGTTGAAGAACTGGACAAAAGTGAATTTTCAAGGTAAAAAGTAGGTTTTCTGTGGAAACCCTTGTAGAATTTCATGCTTTTAGATATATGCACAATTTTTTTTTTCCCCAGTGGTGGCAAACATGTTTGAGATGACATAACTTTGTACCATACCTTTTGCAAGTTGTCGAAGAACTTTCCAGTGGTGGCCAGCATGTTGGAGATGAACCTTGCTACTGCCCTGATGCGGAGTGCATTCTGTGAAATAAAAAGTAGAGGAAGTACATTGTGGTTTATGTTTATTTATTTTATTTTATATTTTTTACATTTTTAAGTGTGTACCCTGAATACTTCCTCTCATATTTCAGAGGTTTTGATAATTTAGTGATGATGATACACTTGCCATCGTCCATGTCTCTGCTGTGTTGCCACAAAGCTTTATTGAGTAGTGAAAACCAGGTGGAAATTGCCTTCTTAATTGCAAAGGGATATAATTAATGTATAAATAAACAAGTTCCATTAACTCCCATTTGTTTTTCTCTGACCACTTGCTTCCATGTGCAGCCAGATAGATTCCCCCTCGTGTGCAAACGCCTGGGACCACAGCCCTCCTTTAGGAATGCTATGCTGTAACTTCTCCCACACTCTTCTCTGATTGGCTGCTTCCGTCCCCACAGCAAGGACCCAGGCTGTGTCCGAATCAGAGCCCTATTTACTGCGTCCTGTCTCCTGTGTACAGTCTACTGGTAGAAGTGTGCCGTTTAATGTGCACTGTTTAGTACGCAAAAAAATATTCTCCGTACTATTTTCCAACCGAATTGTGCAAGTGTCGTAAGACGTCCCGCCCTTGCACGTGTTGTTTTTGTTGTTATTGAAGGAAAACGTCAGCGCATCTGCGCCTCATTTTTTTAAAAAGACGCTGCGAGTCATATTTATGCGACCAAAATGTTTGCGTACTTCTTGAAAAGTGTGCTCCCGAATATACTCAGCGAAACCCTGGAAGGGTTCTAAGTATACTACGTTTAGAGAAAATGTTGCCTACTTAACGACTTTCTCATCCTGTTTACTCAACTAGCATACTCAATAGTATGGAAGGGTGCTTATTCGGACCCGGGTGGATTACCATCCTATGGAAGGGTTCTATTCATTTTGCCAGTATGGTGGGTACAAATGAACAGTAACTGGCTGCTCTGACAGGAAAAACTGATGAGAAGATTATTTTGGGTCCAATCAGTAGTTAAATATTTCTGCTCTTCCGGTTATTGATTCTCATTCATAAATGTTTATTGTTGCTTGCAAATAACTGCAAGAGGCTACATGAGGTTACCCCAGTGATGCCGTGATCACTTGCCTTAGGTCTCATTCATTGGACGATCGTAAGCAATCTACTCATATGGCACCACTCCATCTGAATGTTCATAAGCAATATTGAAATTATTGAGCATTGAGTAAGACCGGAAAATGAAAATGATTGTGGTGTAAACATTCCTGTAGCAGAACTCGTGCTAATCCACTGACGATGTGAGTTATCAAGGCAGGGCTTTTCAGAAAATCATTACAGGGCACTAGTTGGTTTATTGTAGGCTAATTAAAATATTATCTGACTCATGTAATCAATGCGTTCCTAAGGGCGGAGGAAAAAAACATGCATCGTTAGATTGTCCAAGCATTGGCCTGTACTAAATTTGTGGTTTCTGACAAATGGAGAAAAAGCTATTGTTGTCCTTAGGAGAAAATGCAGGGGTGCATCCCAATACTTGAAAAATGCACCCTCCTTTCCTCCACTACTACCTCCTCTCCTCCTTTCCTCCACTACTACCTCCTCTCCTCTGTGCCCCGGATCTTGTGTTTTAATGTAATGTTGCTGATTTGGCTACATATTACTGACAAATACGATTGATTAAACGTCTCGACGCAAACCGCAATGCCAGGTACAATGTATACTATACATGCAACTACTTGTACTCGAAGCGTTCAGGCAGTTTTGAATACGTCTGGGTAGGAGAGGAGTAGTGGGAGAGAGTGGAGGAAAGGAGGTGGGGAGTGAGGAATATTGGGGCGCAGCCCTGGTTTGCTGATCCACCAGATTCTACTTGCACCTTTAACGTAGCTATGCACTGAAATGAGAAAGCTACATTTAGTGCCACTGACCTGGGAGGAGGGATTAAGCAGGTTCATTAAGCTGGTTAATTAGCTCCAGTACCATCTGTGTGTTTCTATGCCAACTTGTCCTCTGAACCTCAAAACATTGACAACCTGTTTTGTTCCATAGCACTTGATTAGCTGGAGACACATTAGCGCAATACACCTACTCGCTTTCCTGCGGTAATCGAAGGCAGTAACTGGCGACATCGCAGGAGGGGGAGAGACTTGTTTAACGCTCGATGGCTATTCAGGGACTTGGTCTGCCAATACAAGAGAAGTGGACATAAGCTTTGCTGGTTAACTTGGGAAAGATTATACAGAGTTATTGGCTCAGACAGAACGCCACTTTGCATTTGGGCTCCATTATAATTCAAGCGCCCCCCCCCCTCCAGGATCTGGCATTATGCCAATTGTCTTGTAGAAAAATACGATCAAGTATGTGACATCGCAAATCAGCGATCAAATTGTCACATACTTAAAAAATTGACTAACTTAAATGTAACATGCATGATTCCATACATTGAACCACTAAAATAGAAAGCACTATCTATTGTTTGTTGAAGCACAACATGCAATGTAGCAGTAACAAATTAAAATAGGCAACAGTTTCAAGTACCGATTTATGGGGGCCAAACGCAAGCATATCAACGCAAAATATGTACCTACATATACAATGTAGACTTATTTTTGTACTTCTACACAAAGATGAATGGATCTATCAAATATAGATCATAAGCCATGAAATGAAATAGAACATATGCATGCATAAACTGAATTTGAAGTGTATGCTTATGGCTAAATGCATATGAACTAAAATGTTTATGAGCTCTGAGGAACTGACGTCAAAGCATAAACTTATTAAATGCAGGCTATGACATTGAAACTGAAACATGTCATGAGATCAATACAGATTGTGAAATTGCTTGCAAATTAAAATAGCCTACATTCATAGGATTAATTACTTTTTCCACTATATATATATATATTATATACACACACACACACACACACACACACCAATAATTAGATTAACAACGTACGTGAATGTCGAAAGAAAATGCAATAAAGATTCATTGGATTAACATCGTGAATGTCTACAGAAAAGATTGATTCACGGTGACATTCGGATACCCACAATGCAACTCACGCAGCCACGTAACCATGACGTAAACACAGGAAAAGCAGCCTGTGGGTTTCTGGGAGAGGGCGCGTCATACACGGTGCTTGGGCATGTGAATTCTAGCTATGGGCGATGATGCATTGTTCGGTTACAGGAAATAAACATCTCCAAGAAAACTCGTCAGACGGCCCTGCGTAGGCTATTCCATGATCCGTCTCAGGTCAGCATGCAAAAGGCTGTAATTGAAGTGTGTGCATGTGTGCTAGGCCTGCTGCTTTTCAGTAACAGTGAAACCACGGAGTAGCATTAGTTTTTCCCTCTGCTCAAAGGCGTAGTCCAGCCGGGAGAAAATACCGAGGGAGGGTTGAAATCCTGCGATACCATACGATGTGAAGTGCTAGGTGCAGTTTTTCCCGTTTGAATGCAGGTGTACGTCGGAATCGTAACTTAACTAATTTGTTTAATAAACACCAGATGGATCATCTAGTTACCAGTATTTTGATGCGTTATCTATTTAGCGTTAGCATGCTAGCCTATAAGTGGATCGATAATTACTATTGTAGACGCTGTTGGTGATGGCTATTATAGGCGATCATCACAATTGCCGAATACGAATGTGTTACTTGTTTGTTTATTTGCAGAAATGATTCAAATGCAAAATATTCGGAGTAAATTGTAGCTGGTAGCTACTAAATTAGCCAACTAGCTATATACTTGTTTGCTAACATTCGCAGATCTGTATAGGCTACTCTTCCATAACGTCAAAGTAAAATAATAATAATAATAATAATAATAAGATCATGGCAAACGGGGTTAAATGGGGTAGAATTTACGAAACTCACGTCTGTTTTGCATTTCAGTTAGACTGTTATTTGTTGTGGTGTTTTTATACTGAGGACGGTGCTATCCAAGGTTCTGATCCCCACAACACGTGCTCACACGATTCAAGACCCCGGTCAAGCATGGCCATGACTTAAAATTATCTATTTGTTACTACTTATATTACCACACAGTCGACCAAAACGATAAGGATATTCGATACAAACCTTTCATCACCAATACAGTACAAACGACTAAAGATTCCCCGTTGTAATATTATTTCTCTATTTTTCTGGCAATCATTGCCTAAACATTCACAGAGTATGCCAAACATGTTAATATTTTGACATTTCCAAATTAGTAATACAGTAGATGCTCGTTATTAAGGAGTAATGAGTGTTTTATTTATACATTATGATGAATATATTACTCGCAACTGCGTCAAACTGGATGTGTAATGCGGATTTTAAGTGAGTGAGTCACTTGATTGAAATATCTGAAAACTGTAATCTCATTAACACTTGGATAATTTATGCTGCAGTTCTTAAGTGGAACTACGGTAGCAATACTGGAATCAAGGCTAAATAAAATGCAATGGCAGGGAGTTTGTACCTCTCCAGTCTCAACTTGTCGTTGTCTTGTCCTTGTATTTCTGCATTTATCTCATGACCTTTGAAAAGATCCATTTTGGAAATTTTTAGAAAAGGGATATGACTGCATCTGATTCTGAACAAGGCACTTGTCTGAGTGTTCGGAGAAAGCATTGCTGAGCGATTGCCCTTGTAGCCAAAGAAACAGATCTGCATACCCTGTCACATTGATTAAAAACCTTTCAGGAGATTAATGCAACCTGCGTGTTTGTGGTATCTGGTGACACTATACAGCAGTAGCGCTGATGGATCACCATATATCATGTAGCTGTGTGCTATGTAAGTCTGCATTAATCACAAGGTTTTACAGGCCCATATTCATAGTGCTGAGATTTTTCTGCAGATGCATAGTGGAAAATACATACATTAATTCCTCTGTCATGTTTTCATTTTTGTGAGCTTGAAGATATCTATGGTGCTGATAAGATGTACACAGTGGGGGGGGGACTGTTTCTGTTTGTCAGATAACAAGTGTCAGAACTGCAAGATGGAATTGGTGAGATGCTCTATGTTGCAGGTCCCCAGTGAGTGGGCTGTGAGACGTCTATGGTGGTTATGAGCTTCTCTGAATTGCAGGCCCCCCAGTTGAAGAGCTGTAGGATGTCTATGGTGCCAATGAGATTCTCTGTCTTGCTTCTCCCCATGGTGACATCTGTGAGATGTCTACGGTACTGCTGGAATTCTCTGCAGTGCAGCTCCCCCGTGACTGAGCTGTAAGACGTCTATGGTACTGATGGGCTTCTCTGCATTGCAGGTCCCCAGTGACTGAGCTGTAAGATGTCTACGGTCCTATTTGCCTCGGTGGTGCGCGTGAGGGACGGGCTGCCTCTCTCCGCTTCCACAGACTACGAGCAGGACAGAGGCCTTCAGGAGACGAAAAAGCACCTCAAGAGTCTCTCCAAAAAACTCAGCCAGTTCCCTGACCGCTGTACACTGAAAAGTGGGCGGTACAATGTCAAGTAAGTTAAAGCCTCCGGTAATCTATCTGTACTGAGAAACCGGGGTACCTACCTCATAAAAGCCATGGGTCTATAAGTAAACCTCTGCTTCTGCCCGTGTCTACCATCTATATCCAAACAAGGTAATTGAATGAAGAGAACAGCAGTGTGTTAAAGAGAGGAGGAGGGGGAAAAGAAAGCAAAAAAAAAAGCCTTGGTTTTAAAATGGGCTGTTAATCTGGGGAGGAGGATTTAGAGCCCCTCCACTGCTACTGATGTCAGTCGTGTGCGTCCGCAGGGACACGGCTGCCATTTTAAACCTCTTTCTCCCCGACACCTGCTATTCATCGCCCCAAACGTCAGAAGAGCAGGCTGTCTGTCTCATATCTGCGGGAGGATGAGTCACACGTCTCCTCCGTCTCCCGGCGGAGACGTTAAGAGCGCCAGACGGGAGACGTTCGTGTCTCCGGCGCTCTCCTCTCCGCTATGCCGTCGAGCGGCGCGTCGCTTCGAATTAAAAAGCCGCTCGCTGATTAGCAGGCTACGTGTCGTACAGCTGAGGGGCCGAGGTGGGGGGGGGTCCGTGTTTCTCCTGCAGGTGTTCAGGTATTCCTGCGTTTCTCCCGCTGGTTTTCCCTCCTAATTTCCCAGCCTAATTTCCCAGAGGCGGTAGCAGATGTCACATGTGCGTGGTGACTCTCCAGTGCACTTGGAAGTGACAGAAGCATGATCCAAAACAAATGTAACAAATCTGACTGCGCCCACATTATGACTGGTCAAGGTGACGTAACCGGGGGAATTGAAACGCGAGGCTTTTTACAACTTTGACAGTCGTTGCCAAAGTGCTGGTTTTCTCGGAAAGCGAACATTATTTTTTTATGCTGGGGACAGAGACTCCATTAATCTCTCTGGCTCCGCATAAGAAGATGCGTCTCATGACTCATCCTTCATAGTTTAATCTGTGAAAGAAGTTGTCTGAGGGAAGTCTCAGGTGAATGTCAACTTAGTTGCAAAACTGTAGAGCTGCTTTACCATTTTTAAATATGCATACGCCACATTTTATTGAATAATGTGAAACAAAGCTTTGTAAAATATTATAAATCGGCTGAATTTATTGCTGAGTTGTAGCATTAATGATTTATAACAATACAACTTTGAGTTCCGTAACATCTCAAATTTATTTCAGAACGTTTTGAAATGCGTGTGATTATTTCCATTTAATTCTTCCCATACTAATGACTGACCTGAATGCCAGTATTAGTTTATATCCGCTGTAACCTGAATGCCAGTATTAGTTTATATCCGCTGTAACCTGAATGCAGTATTAGTTTATATCCGCTGTAATCAAGGCCTGAATGCCAGTATTAGTTTATATCCGCTGTAACCTGAATGCAGTATTAGTTTATATCTGCTGTAACCTGAATGCCAGTATTAGTTTATATCCACTGTAATCAAGGCCTGAATGCCAGTATTAGTTTATATCCGCTGTAACCTGAATGCAGTATTAGTTTATATCCGCTGTAATCAAGGCCTGAATGCCAGTATTAGTTTATATCCGCTGTAACCTGAATGCAGTATTAGTTTATATCCGCTGTAATCAAGGCCTGAATGCCAGTATTAGTTTATATCCGCTGTAATCAAGGCCTGAATGCCAGTATTAGTTTATATCCGCTGTAATCAAGGCCTGAATGCCAGTATTAGTTTATATCCGCTGTAATCAAGGCCTGAATGCCAGTATTAGTTTATATCCGCTGTAACCTGAATGCCAGTATTAGTTTATATCCGCTGTAACCTGAATGCAGTATTAGTTTATATCCGCTGTAATCAAGGCCTGAATGCCAGTATTAGTTTATATCCGCTGTAACCTGAATGCAGTATTAGTTTATATCTGCTGTAACCTGAATGCCAGTATTAGTTTATATCCACTGTAATCAAGGCCTGAATGCCAGTATTAGTTTATATCCACTGTAACCTGAATGCAGTATTAGTTTATATCCGCTGTAATCAAGGCCTGAATGCCAGTATTAGTTTATATCCGCTGTAACCGGAATGCAGTATTAGTTTATATCCGCTGTAATCAAGGCCTGAATGCCAGTATTAGTTTATATCCGCTGTAATCAAGGCCTGAATGCCAGTATTAGTTTATATCCGCTGTAATCAAGGCCTGAATGCCAGTATTAGTTTATATCCGCTGTAACCTGAATGCCAGTATTAGTTTATATCCGCTGTAACCTGAATGCCAGTATTAGTTTATATCCGCTGTAACCTGAATGCCAGTATTAGTTTATATCCGCTGTAACCTGAATGCCAGTATTAGTTTATATCCGCTGTAACCTGAATGCCAGTATTAGTTTATATCCGCTGTAACCTGAATGCCAGTATTAGTTTATATCCGCTGTAACCTGAATGCCAGTATTAGTTTATATCCGCTGTAACCTGAATGCCAGTATTAGTTTATATCCGCTGTAATCAAGGCCTGAATGCCAGTATTAGTTTATATCCGCTGTAATCAAGGCCTGAATGCCAGTATTAGTTTATATCCGCTGTAATCAAGGCCTGAATGCCAGTATTAGTTTATATCCGCTGTAACCTGAATGCCAGTATTAGTTTATATCCGCTGTAACCTGAATGCCATTATTAGTTTATATCCGCTGTAACCTGAATGCCAGTATTAGTTTATATCCGCTGTAATCAAGGATAGCATCTACAGGGGTACAAAATATCGGAAACACCAGAAACGGAAGAAACTGTATTTCATAAAACATAAAACAGCTGCTATACGTTTGCTCCCATTTCTCTTACCTATATTTTATACTCTTTTATGACTGGCATGCCATGTATACATTTTAGTTTCTGTCTTACTTTCTTATTAGCTTGATAATTAATCATAATTAGCCATTAATCATATTATCAAATAATACTAATTAGGCAATTAAATGCTGTGTCAGTAATAAGTGAGAACTCTTTAGAGCTAATGAAAGCATTTTGGTCCATGACAAACAGAGATGTGCACCTCTGTACAGCTGTAAGGAGTGAACATCTCTGCTCAAAGTGAATTAGAATAGGGGTTCAATTGGCTACTAAATCGGGAGAAAAATTGGGGGGGGAAATCAGAAGAAAAAAATAAAAAGTTTTTCACTAATCACATTCCACAGTACTACATAGAGGAGATCAACTCCAGTTGTTGGGGACCAAAATGTTTTCTTCTTATACATTTGTTGAAGTGTACTCACTTATTACTGATATAACAGCAACATGTAATTTCTGATTTATTAGCATCCCATAAAAATATGACTAACAGGCAATTATGGTTGATTGGCATAATTATAAAGAAAAACAAGTCACCACATTATATGTACACATGGCACAAGATTCACAAAAGAGCATAGATAATCAGGTTAGGAACAGAGGTTGAGGTTTTGCGTTTTTTATGTTTTCTGGAAAACTGGTGTTTCCGATATTTTGTCCACCCCCTGTACATCAAATTGCTTGTGTGTTTTTCAGTTTCACTAGCTCCTTAGGAGTGGGGTACATGATGATCTGCACGGACAGTTACCCCAACGTCTTGGCCTTCTGCTTCCTGGATGAACTGCAGAGAGAATTCATCGTGACGTACGACACCAAGCGGATCAACGCAGCCGTACGACCCTACTCCTTCATCGAGTTTGGTGAGCGCCTCTCCGGCTCCCAGTTTTCCCCATTTCCCCATGTCTGAAGCAACCATTAAAATTCCAGGTCCCAAGAGGACATGGTCCAGCACTTTGAAAAGGGACAAACGCACATTTAAGCTCGTCCCATAACCTGTGAGACCAGCACTTAAGTGTTCCATCTTTAATGTTTTTCAGATCTTGAATGAAAGCCGTCCATTACATCGTGCATTTCGTCCGACAGCAGTACTGGTTTTAATGAATGAGATGACAGCAGTACTGGCTTTAATGAATGAGATGACAGCAGTACTGGGTTTAATGAATGAGATGACAGCAGTACTGGCTTTAATGAATGAGATGACAGCAGTACTGTTTTAATGAATGAGATGACAGCAGTACTGCTTTTAATGAATGAGATGACAGCAGTACTGTTTTAATGAATGAGATGACAGCAGTACTGGGTTTAATGAATGAGATGACAGCAGTACTGGTTTTAATGAATGAGATGACAGCAGTACTGGGTTTAATGAATGAGATGACAGCAGTACTGGGTTTAATGAATGAGATGACAGCAGTACTGGTTTTAATTAATGAGATGACAGCAGTACTGGTTTTAATGAATGAGATGACAGCAGTACTGGGTTTAATGAATGAGATGACAGCAGTACTGGGTTTAATGAATGAGATGACAGCAGTACTGGTTTTAATGAATGAGATGACAGCAGTACTGGTTTTAATGAATGAGATGACAGCAGTACTGGGTTTAATGAATGAGATGACGGCAGTACTGGTTTTAATGAATGAGATGACAGCAGTACTGGTTTTAATGAATGAGATGACAGCAGTACTGGGTTTAATGAATGAGATGACAGCAGTACTGGGTTTAATGAGAGATGACAGCAGTACTGGGTTTAATGAATGAGATGACAGCAGTACTGTTTTAATGAATGAGATGGCAGCAGTACTGGTTTTAATGAATGAGATGACAGCAGTACTGGGTTTAATGAATGAGATGACAGCAGTACTGGTTTTAATGAATGAGATGACAGCAGTACTGGGTTTAATGAATGAGATGACAGCAGTACTGGTTTTAATTAATGAGATGACAGCAGTACTGGTTTTAATGAATGAGATGACAGCAGTGGGTTTAATGAATGAGATGACAGCAGTACTGGTTTTAATGAATGAGATGACAGCAGTACTGGTTTTAATGAATGAGATGACAGCAGTACTGGTTTTAATGAATGAGATGACGGCAGCACTGGTTTTAATGAATGAGATGACAGCAGTACTGGGTTTAATTAATGAGATGACAGCAGTACTGGTTTTAATGAATGAGATGACAGCAGTGGGTTTAATGAATGAGATGACAGCAGTACTGGCTTTAATGAATGAGATGACAGCAGTACTGGTTTTAATGAATGAGATGACAGCAGTACTGGTTTTAATGAATGAGATGACAGCAGTACTGGGTTTAATGAATGAGATGACAGCAGTACTGGTTTTAATGAATGAGATGACAGCAGTACTGGTTTTAATGAATGAGATGACAGCAGTACTGGTTTTAATGAATGAGATGACAGCAGTACTGGTTTTAATGAATGAGATGACAGCAGTACTGGTTTTAATGAATGAGATGACAGCAGTACTGGGTTTAATGAATGAGATGACAGCAGTACTGGTTTTAATGAATGAGATGACAGCAGTAATGGTTTTAATGAATGAGATGACAGCAGTACTGGGTTTAATGAATGAGATGACAGCAGTACTGGTTTTAATGAATGAGATGACAGCAGTACTGGTTTTAATGAATGAGATGACAGCAGTACTGGTTTTAATGATTGAGATGACGGCAGTACTGGTTTTAATGAATGAGATGACAGCAGTACTGGGTTTAATGAATGAGATGACAGCAGTACTGGTTTTAATGAATGAGATGACAGCAGTACTGGGTTTAATGAATGAGATGACAGCAGTACTGGTTTTAATGAATGAGATGACAGCAGTACTGGTTTTAATTAATGAGATGACAGCAGTACTGGGTTTAATGAATGAGATGACAGCAGTACTGGTTTTAATGAATGAGATGACAGCAGTACTGGTTTTAATGAATGAGATGACAGCAGTACTGGTTTTAATGATTGAAATGACGGCAGTACTGGTTTTAATGAATGAGATGACAGCAGTACTGCTTTTAATGAATGAGATGGCTTATCTCATTTTTCCGCTCATCTTAGATGAGATATTGGGTCATTTAAAAAGGTAGTCTGTGCTCTGCGGTAGGAATATTTAAGTAAAGCACAAAATGTGACCGGTTCTGGTTACATTACATTACATTACATTACATTTATTTAGCAGACGCTTTTATCCAAAGCGACGTACAGTAAGTGCGTACAGAGACATCATCATCATTACAGAACAGACAAGGCAAAGCACATCCTTTGCATAATGTAGCAGCTATCCCTAGCAATGAACGTTGACTGTAGTTCACAGTAAGCTGTGGGCAAATCAGCAACACCACACTTCATTCCAAATACTATTATAAACTATACGGTTATAAACCATTCCAAATACTATTATAAACTATGCTATTATAAACCATTCCAAATACTATTATAAACTATAATAAACAGACAGGAAAACACAGGGAACAGGGAACTGATATTCCTAGGTGAGGATATCAGTCAAGGTGAGGATATCAGTCAACATCAGTCATGGGTTACCCATGTTTTCTCTGCTTATGTTGTTGTGTATATAATAGTGTGAAAAAAAATTGAGGGGTACATTTACTAACTCCAAATTGGGGAGAGAAAATGGGGTTGGTATGTTCAGGGTGGTGGTGGGGGGGGTCCAGTCGTGTCATTGGACAAGATTCGGACCGTAACTGTGACTGTGGTCGTGCTCTCTGTGGTCGTGTCATTGGACAAGACTGGGACCGTAACCGTGACTGTGGTCGTGTCATTGGACCAGACTGGGACCGTAACCGTGACTGTGGTCGTGCTCTCTGTCCCGCTAACAGACACCTTTATCCAGAAGACCAAACAGCGGTACAACAGCCCCCGCTCGCTCTCCACGAAGATCAACCTGACAGACATGCAGACGGAGATAAAGCTCCGCCCACCCTACCAGCTGTCTGTCGAAGATGTGGGCGTGGCCAACGGCTTCTCACTCCACACCCCCTCCAAATACAAGGGCATAGGTAAGACCGCACGAGTACACCTGCACACACCTGTACACACCTGTACACACTGCACACACCTGTACACACCTGCTGGGCAGTATGCTGTTCTGCTCATGGCTCGTGGGTGATTATCTCACACGTCTGTTACAATGCAGCTTAAGTTTCAGTTCATTACATCTGCATCTTCCAGGCTCAAAGTGGGGTTTTTTGTTTGGTCTGTTTAAGGCTCTGATATTTTGAGAAACAAACTGCTCAGCGATGCAAGTCATATTATAGTGAAGATTAAACTGAACTGGAATCATTTTATTAACAAAGGGCATTTTCGTTACCACCTCATCTTTCAGACGTGCTCTTTTTAAATCCTCGTTATCGCGTGTTGTGAAGAACCGCCGTTGAAGCTGTGCCCCCCCCCCCCCCCCCCCGCGTGTTTCAGAACCTCGAACGGGTCGACCTCTGACCTCCAAGACTCGGAGCTCGCGTCCAGCTGTAGAGTCCCCCGTGCGTCCGTGCTGCGCGCACCCTATTTCACGGCTGGGTAAAAAGGCCTTGGCTACTCAGAGGCATGTCCGATGTGTGCCCCAGCCCTTTATGCGCCTCTTGTCCCCCCCCTCCTCCCCCCCCCAAGGCCGGGATAAGTTTCCAGACCCCTCAGAGCTCTCAGGTTCTGCGTCAGTACCCCCACTGTTAGCCCCTTCACACGTGGCTGACCCGGGCCTAGCGATTAGCATCTGGTCCGGCGAAGCCTTTGTCCTCCGTACTGCTGCAAACTCTCTCTTTTCACACTCCATCAGTCGCTTCTGCAAGCTCTCAATGTGCGGCTGTGCGTCGGGAGGGGGTTCGGAGAAAGCTGCTCGACCGTAGAAGGGAAAGGTGGGGGGGGGGGGGTGTAACGTTCTCGGAACGTTTTTTTTAACGTTGTGTCAAAGTCGTGTTGTCGCTGCGACGCTGGGGCAACGTTGAGAGAACGTTTTGCTGGAGAGTGGAGGGGGGGGGGTTGTTTCTGTTGAGCGTACGGAGTGCATTTAGACTACGCAGGCGTTGAGTGAAGGCGTTCTCTGTGCATTTAAAATCTCTGTAGGGGTTTAATGCACCCATTCAGGACCTGCTTTGTGCTTTGTGCTTAGGTGTAGCAGTTTTCGGGGGCCCTCTTGAAGTTTCAGTAAAGTCTGACAGGCTGGAAAAGTTGGGGTTTTGGGGGGCTAATGTTTCTGAAAGAGCTGAGCTGTGCTGTGGGATTTTTACCAAAGTCGCAGGCTTTCGGGTGGAGACTCCAACCGAAGTGTTAGTCCGTGATACAGTGTTGGGGTGTTGATACAGTGTTAGTCCGTGATACAGTGTTTGGGTGTTGATACAGTGTTAGTCCGTGATACAGTGTTGGGGTGTTGATACAGTGTTAGTCCGTGATACAGTGTTTGGGTGTTGATACAGTGTTAGTCCGTGATACAGTGTTGGGGTGTTGATACAGTGTTAGTCCGTGATACAGTGTTGGGGTGTTGATACAGCGACTTCTTACCCCGCTAGTGTTATCTGTGGCCAGCAGTCTCCAAATCAAATCTAATCTAATTTGTTTGTACGGCGCATTTTCAACGAGCATTACTCCTCCTAGCAGCACCCTGCCCCCCCCCCCCCCCACACACACACATTTGAGTGTAGAGCCACAGAGCCGAGTCACAAACTCCCTTCCTGAAACAAAGGGAATCCGGTCAGGTTTTTCCCAGGCTCCTTAGCAGGAGAGTTCCAAAATTGGAAAGGAACCTTACGTCTCACGTAAATGCGTACCTCAGGATATGCGTTTAATTTGATTTCTTTTCCGTTGTATTTTTCCCCCCCTAACTTTGATTGGTCATTTGAAATGGGGAAAATAAAAATAAAATATAAAAAGGAACGTTACAAATCCTCACCAATGGCATGTAATTCAACTTCACCGTCCTGCCTCCTCTGGTCATTGGGGGGTACTGCAGCACGGAGCGCAATGACTTCACTGCAGGCCTGCGGGGAGAGAGGGGGCAGCAACAGGTTCAGATATGCGTGCAGGGGGGGTATTCCACAAAGCAGGGTTACTGAGTTAGCTGGATAACTGCACTGAGTAAAACCCGGAACAGCTCTCTTTACTTCAGTCCACGTTCCAGATTTGGGAGGGTTCCGGGTTTTACTCAGTGCAGTTATCCAGCTAACTCAGTAAAACCCCCCTGGTCTGCTCTCTCCTGCTTTCACAGAGGAGGTTGCAATACTGGGGATGGTCGTGTAAATCTGATTGGGGCGTTCCAGATTTGCGGGGGAATAAAAAGATGATATAAATATCGACTCTAACAAAAATAAATCAAATTGTTACACAAATTAGTTAATTTACAGCTTAGCCACTACACCTATATGATAAGTAGTGCTCTCTCAGCACTGTTGTGATGTTGTAGTGACATTTTCACATCGCTGCCTGCAACACTGCACAGTAACTGTGATGCTTATATGTCAGCCAGGCAGTGAATAACCAGTGCTGTTGCTGACTGCTCCGTTTCGGTAAAAAATGTGTCTGGAGCACGGCGCTTCACGCTGCCTCGTGTAAGGACAGCGTGTTCGGCTTCAGTACATAACGGCCCCGCCCTTCTCTGCAGCTCCCAACCAAATGCTGGAGCCGGTGACTCTGCCTGGAATCGTATCCTGTGTTCTGAGTCTGCTGTGTACTGTTCTAAATCTGCTGCGTGGAGTGCATGCCATAGAGAGTATTATACAGGTAAGCACCCCAGGCTCCAGGTCACCTATCTGCTGCGTGGAGTGCATGCTATAGAGAGTATTATACAGGTAAGCAGCACAGGCTCCAGGTCACCTATCTGCTGTGTGGAGTTCATGCCGTAGAGAGTATTATACAGGTAAGCACCACAGGCTCCAGGTCACCTATCTGCTGTGTGGAGTTCATGCCATAGAGAGCATTATACAGGTAAGCACCACAGGCTCCAGGTCACCTATCTGCTGCGTGGAGTTCATGCCATAGAGAGTATTATACAGGTAAGCACCACAGGCTCCAGGTCACCTATCTGCTGTGTGGAGTTCATGCCATAGAGAGTATTATACAGGTAAGCACCACAGGCTCCAGGTCACCTATCTGCTGTGTGGAGTTCATGCCATAGAGAGTATTATACAGGTAAGCACCCCAGGCTCCAGGTCCCCTATCTGCTGCGTGGAGTTCATGCCATAGAGAGTATTATACAGGTAAGCACCCCAGGCTCCAGGTCACCTATCTGCTGCGTGGAGTTCATGCCATAGAGAGTATTATACAGGTAAGCACCACAGGCTCCAGGTGACCTTGTAGAGGGGCTACCTGCAGTAAGCCCATGTTTTGCTCCAGACGTTTGTGTTATGGAAATGTGCGTACCTGTTGTATTGTAGACAGTTCTTTGCGATGTTATGACACTGATGCAATTGCAGTCATATTGACTGCAGCACATTATTGTGACATATCGTGACAGAGGAGCGTGTGACGGCAGTATCGTTACGGACCTCGTCGTGGTTATGGGCTTTGTTACAGACGCGTGTTGTTTTGTCGAGACATTTGAGCGAACGGAGCGCTGACATATTTTACGGAGCGATTGTTTCTTTTCTCCGCTTTTTTACGACTTGCTTATTGAACTGCCCCCCCCCCCCCCCCCACCCGTCTGGCTGACTCACACTGTGGTATTTATTTACCTTTCTCCCCCCTCTACAGAATGAAGACGAAGACTTTAATTATGTTATTGCCTTTTTCCTGGGAACGGCAGCTTGTCTATATCAGGTCAGTAGCGGAACTGCGGGGGATTGGTGGGGTGGGGTGCTATTGATGGCAGACTAACTCCATCTCTCACTGGCTTTGCTCTAAATGCCGCTCCTACATAACGTGGGTGTGAGGCCTGGAAAGGGTTTCATTTTTCTCATTTTTAACCTTTATATAAATATAATAACCTTTATGCTTTTATGATAGCATTTCTCAGCGGACATGCCTGTGTAAAGTAAAGACTGGATTTAAACCTTTAACAAGGCAGACCCACTGAGACCAGGCCTACAGGGCAAGATTACAGCAGCAGGTATTCTCAAGCAATACTGCTGCAGTGTTTAATATTTCTTTATTATACATGTATTTATTAAGAACCCTTTAGAGCACAGCTGAACTTTGGTAGAAGTTTGGGTTGTGTAGTTACCTGGCCATGATATGAGTCCAAATGGTGGCGAAATATGTTCGTTAGTTGCTCTGTGGTCCCCTGGGGTGATAATCCAGAATAGAGTATTTGTCGCTCTCCATTCACTTCTATAGCACAGCTAAAACGGCCTCAAAATTACACTTCTAGCACGTATATGGAAGGGAAAAAAAAGAAGCTTTTTTTTTTTTTTTTTTGATAAAGGATAGCGTAGGCGTGTGCATGCAGATTCAGCAGAAAGAAAAAGTATTTCCGAATCTTAGTCCGTCTACAGACGCCTAATGAATATCAAACGCATAAGCAAAAACTAAACTTTTGCTTATGCAAATTCCCACGATGCATTTGTTTACTCTCATATTGTAACTGAACCATGTCTGCAGTCTGTGTCTCTGGGGATGTCAGCACATATTTCAGGATCCATGGCAACAGGCGGGGATGGTCAGAAATCATCTACTGCACGGAACTGAAATCAGCATCTGCTATTTTTAATAGTAGGGTATCCACTCGCTATTAACAAAAGGGTATGCAGGCTTTTTGCTCCAACCAAGCAGTCTGCTAATCAATCACTAGAGTCTTAGCTAAGGACCTTGATTAGTAGAATCAGGTGTGTAACTGCTTTGTTGGAACAAAAGCCTGCACCCACACCAGCTAATTTGCACAATTCTTCAGCCAGGGGGTAGAACTAAATTAGGTCCCGTTCACACTTGCATTTCGGGGCTCGACAACAGAAGTTATTAGCTGGAGTCGCTCGTGTTCTGTGTCCGTACACACGCATATTTAGAAGCCCGAGAACGCTTACAAGTTCTTATCAGTATGAACGAGTAACAGGACTCGCTCCTGTATTTACAACACTGTCAAATAAGTTTGTAATATTTGCTCTGAACGTAAATCTCACGTTTAAATTATCGCGCCGGTGTAAATGTGGTCTCCATGGACGCGGCCGTTCCGTTTTTTTGTTAATCTTTGCCGAGAGAAGCCGGAGAAGACGTGCGTTTCCACATCTGATCTGGCAGCGAATGAAGTAACTTCGACTAAAGCTTCTTTTAACAATACTCGTCGCCCTGAGCACATTCTATGGAACTCAGGGAGCGTTGCGCAGTTAATCACTGCACATTTGCTACCAGTTGTCAACTTCCTGTTCCCGTCCACACTCGCACAACCAAGCTCATTTGCATAGGAACAGGAGTCAACTTCGGTAGTCGCTACCTGTTCCGAACAGGAGTCGCTACTACTAGTCGTTGCTCTCGTTCATAACCGTACTAAGTGTGAACTTGACATTACATTACATTACATTTATTTAGCAGACGCTTTTATCCAAAGCGACGTACAGTAAGTGCGTACAGAGACATCATCATCATTACAGAACAGACAAGGCAAGGCACATCCTTTGCATAATCTAGCAGCTATCCCTTGACCGGATTAAGCACTAAAATGAGGAGCGACAACCGTATTTAGCTGCAGTGTGAACGGGGCCTTAGTGAAATCAGCTGATTGAGTTCATGGGTAGAAGAAAAACATGGCAGGACTTTTACTTTCTGACCCCTGGACTGTCCACCTCTTTTATCCCCTACCCTCTATCCCTCAAAAGGCTGTGCCTTTTGCCAGGTCGCCATTGCAAATAATAAATTGTTCTTAATGTCTTACCTGGTTAAATAAAGGTTAAATAAATTTTTTTTTAAAATAAAAAACGAAGGCTGTGGCTTAGTGCTGAAGATGCATCTCTCTCTCCCTCCCTCCCTCCCTCCCTCTCTCTCTCCCTCCCTCCCTCTCTCTCTCCCTCCCTCCCTCTCTCTCTCCCTCCCTCTCTCCCTCCCTCCCTCTCTCTCTGATCTTTTCCAGTGTTACCTGTTTGCCTCCTGCACGGTGTGGCGGAGCGGAAAGTCCTTCTTGTGCTTCGCGCTCATATGCCTGTGTAACATGTACCTGTACGAGCTGCGCAACCTGTGGCAGATCCTCTTCCACGTGACTGTGGGCGCCTTCGCCACGCTGCAGATACATCTACGGCGGCCGCAGGGCAAGGCCCCGGACTACACCGTCTGAGCGCCGGCCGCCTCCGAGTCTGCTGGGAACTCTGACCATGCCAGTCCCAACAGCTTCCGCCAAATCCTGATCCCGTAACGCCCTCTTGTACTGACTACACGCTCCTGGCAGCGTGCGCTAGGATTGCAAACAACAGGATACCGCCAAAAACTGAACCCAGACTGACTGAATACTAAATGTCCTTGGCGGTAACCGGAGCTCGTGTTATGAAATGGAGAAGGACAGTTTGCACTAGTCCTGGTGGCTTAGAGCTTATGTGTTTCATCCTTTTTCAGTGAATCATTTCCTGAAAACTGCATTGTACAGAGTAGTCTATGCATTTTTTTTTTAATGTCGATAAAGTAGTTGTTTATTGAGTTACATGCATTGATATATTGCAGTTTTGTATGCCTTGTCTCGGGATTTTTCAGGTAACATTTTCACAGAATTATAATCAGAAATGTAATGAAAATTGAATGACGTGCAAAAAAAAAAAAAAAAGTGCAATGTAGAGCTCAGCAGAAAGAGTTTGGCTTTCCTCATAAACTTTGTGTAGTGGCGAAAAATACAAATAATGAGAGTTTTTTGGCTTGAAGGTAGCAGCTGGTTTACGGTCGGGTCGTCCGTCAAGAGCCAGGTCCCTCCAAAGCAAAATAAAACAAAAAACAAAAACCCCTGTCAGACGTGGCATTTTAGAAAAATGAACGATGTGCAGGAAGCCGTCGTCGTCACGCGCGCGTGTCAGCGCTGGAAGCTCTCCTCTCCTCTTTACCCGCGCGCCCAAACAGGCTGCCTGTAAACCCCGACTTTGCACAGCGCAGCCCCAGAGCTGAGGCCTAGAGTGACGCTCCCGGCCAATTGGGAAAAACAGGTTGCAGCACGATAACGGAATAATAATTTACCGAAAAAAGCAAAGGAAATGTAACTGTTTCAATAAATTCTGTTTTAATTCTAACTTATGGTATTCGATGGATCGGGCGTCAGGAAAATGAGCTGTAGGATGGAACTGGAGTAATAATTTTAACGAAAACAAAAGTAATTAAAAAAATTTATGCCTGCCCCCCCCCATACACACACCGTTTTGATCTTTAAAAATTGAAAATGGAACTACATTTGGATTTCGCTAAGAAGTGCGTGCAGTTCATCATCCGCACCGTTTTTTCTGTTAAACTTCAGTAGCCTCTCAAGCTAATTAAATTCTTTATCAAACGAAGACTTTCCGTTTCGTTAATTGGAGAAATTAAACACATCTTGTTGTTGTTCCAACATTGCTCTCTGGTTATCTGTCGTTCAGTGTGCCTGGGGCCCAGAAAAGCAAGCTTGAGCCGTGTGACATCACCGCTCTTTTGTGTGCGACTGACGGAATGTGAATCTGTGATATTCTCTCACCGCGACCCTACAGGAACACTGCGAGACCGCAATACGTCAACCGCACAGCCTGGAGAATGGGAAGTGACTAGAAAATATACAGGCTACCTTGCACTACAGTCCCACCCTGACTAATGTACCACATGGTGTGACATTTAATTTCGTTTTCCTGCAGGGGGTCCTGAAACCTTTTCACCAGACATGAGCTCACGCTCTGGGGCTCCTCAATGTGATTGAGCCCGCTTTGCACCAACCGACTGGCTAATGTTCGCTTGCTACACATACTCCGCCGCTTAACAATGACTTTGCTTGATCTGCAGAACATCGTGTTATAGCCTAGCTGTCATTATTTATAGTAGTGGTGACGGTACGGTATTGCACCAATTTATTGTGTGTTCAAATTTTCCAGAAACGTAATAAAGGTGTGGATGCTTAATTTTTTATATTTTAATCTTGTCAGTTCGACCCATTTCCTTATGAAGTCACTGTCATCTCAGTTTATCTCATTTCAAATAACCTGCATTATTGAACTTGCGCTTCCGAACTGCCAGCCCAGAAAATAAAAGTGAATTTCCCCACCATTAATTCTTGCAGTCAGAAGAGTTAAAAGCATGGCCGAATTATCACCTCCATGGGGCACCTGGGTGCCTAAATCATCAGCGACAGCGGCTCACATGCATCATAACTTTAAATGCCATATTAGTCTAAACAGGCTACTCTTTCTCATTTCAAAAATGTGACGGTTAGAAAACAAAAGTTGAAGCAGCCTAATGTGAAAACACTAGCTATAGTAGGCTAATTCGATAAAATAGGCTACTCATTGATAGCGAGACAGACAGCGGTGCTACAAGTTAGAAAAATAGAGCTAGACCACGGCCTTTAGCTTTAGTAGCTAATAATTATTTAGTCATCTAATAGTCTACACTAAATACGGAAAATATTCACTAGCTAATTGATAAAAGGTAGCCAGACAGCGGAGCTACAAGATAGAAAAATAGAGCTACCGTAGACTAACGTTACTGTCTTTAGCCTTAGTTATTAGCCTATTACTAAATACAGAAAATATTCACGTCTATCAGTTCACTTAGCTATGTTAATAGTATGACAGACTTTTTGAAAATTTAATCTCAAAACGAGCTGAGGGAAGAATAACACTGAAGATTATTTCAACATTTTCAAGCTCGAGCGCTGGCTAGTGAATTTCAAGTTACAATCTGATACAGTCGGCGGTAGGCTACAAAAACAGCATTTCAGATAAAATAAATTATTTCTGAAGCAATATCTATGGTTAAATATTGTCACAAATCCATCTTACCTCCGGGGGTTGACTGGCTTTCCCTCAGTCGCTGTCAAATCGTCAATGGAAACTCTTCTTTCCGTGGTGGTCAGCTAACTCCGAGGTGAGGCAAATGAACATTTCAGTGGTTGACGTGCGGTTTAATCTAACATTAGCCATTTAGCAATAAATCCCACCCACTCAAACCATGAGCCAATTATATGCAATTGTAGCTAGTGATTTGGCAGCAGAAATATTAAGTGTTAAGACATCTAAACTTAAGTTTCGAAATTTGAACGCTCGGTCTGGAAAGGGTAAGTTCCCCCTGGCATCGAGGGACCCTGGCAATGTTGCCAGGTGCCTGCATGAATCCCCTTTTCTTTCTCGCTATCTGTCCCCCAAAAAATTCTGAAACCCCCCAGCTTCAATTAACTCCCATACAATTTTCTCACAATTTGACCCGCATAGGCCCTACCTCCTTTTAAAATCCCCCATCTGTCATTGACATCTATACATTTTACTCTAAAACTTCCCCTATGAATTTTTTTAAAAATACCATACATTTAAGGAAAATTCCCCCAGTCTGGCAACTCTGGCCCCTGGGCGCACGCCCAGGATGTCCTTATGGCCCTGGTTAAAGGGCTAGATTTGGGCCCCGAACCATTGTTTGGAGACCTCCCTGTTCTATTATGTGGAACGGACAGCAACAACAATAAAAACGTCACAAACTGCTCATTCAGCATTGTACAGGTACTGATTTGGCACCAAACCCAGTTGCGTACAGTTCAGGGCTGTTAAGGTCAGGGTTTGGTCACGGAAGGGGCAGTCCAGCACAGTGAAGGTTCTACACCCCTGTACTGCAGTTTTGGGGGTCAAATTTTATTTATAAAATAATTTTGGCACCAAACACAGGGCTGCATATTTCCAGTTCCCACCATAATTTGTTATGTCTGTGCAGTTATCCAGCTAACTCAGAAATCCTGTTTCTCAGTGCAGTTATGCAGCTAACTCAGTAATCCTGCTTCTCTTACTCAGTGCAGTTATCCAGCTAACTCAGTAATCCTGTTTCTCAGTGCAGTTATCCAGCTAACTCAGTAATCCTGCTTTCTGGAACAGGCCCCAGTATCCATTTTATGCCTTTGCACAAAGTCAAATCCAGGCCACACTTTGCAGAACAAGTGTTTCAGGGTTCTCTCTTTGTGTTTCTGCATTCAGTGTCATGTGTTGAGTACAGTACATGTTGAAATGTTACATACGGTGCATTCCGTTCAGTTTTATGTTTTCCTGATTTATCCATCATGCGATCTCTTCAGTATCTATGTTTAATTGTAGTAGATGAATGTGATCACTGGTGTGGTCTGTCTGCTTTCTCTTTTGGTCGTTAAGGCCATTACATACCCGAATATACCTCAGGGGATATAACATTTCAAAATGTATTCATCAGAAACTATAAAACGTACTTTAAAAGTAGGGGTGGGAAATCTTATCGCAGGTCTCGCAGTGCTGGGCTAAAACAAAAACCTGCATCCACACCGGCCCTTTTCGGATAAGATTCCCCACCCCTGAATTAAAGCTTGGGGCTTAGAAGACTTTGCATTTACACTGTATATCAATCATTACTTAAAATAAAACTATTTGATGTTTTTTTTATTTATTCCTGGAACGTGTCATAGCAGCACATTAATTAGAGTCCCCAGGCCGTTTGCCGCCTTTCCTCTTTTTCTCAAACCTGCATTTAGCGGAAACAGAGAACTATGCTGACATCATTGTTCATATTGTTAGAAAGCCATTTTCTTCAGACGTGCGGGGCCAGCGATTCACAGACCCAATGCTCCACCGCTGTTGATCTTTTGTCCCTGATCTCCCATCTTATAAAGGGCATGGACGTAGCAGCATGGAAAGCAGTTGGGAGTTTGGAAAATTATATGGATTTGAACGCACTTGCAGAGACGGTGACAAAACCTGCCCCCCCCACCCCATACATATACACACAGGTGCACTTTGCAGCAGGAACACCAAAACAAAAAAACACCACAGAATCTAAACTTGGCAAACTTTTAATGGCCACTCTAACCTTGTGGTGTCCACTGGTGACTGATTTGCATTCTAGCCTTTGTCCCAAGTCTCAACATTAATGAATTGCGTGATGTCACAGAGGGTGCTGTTGAGGGTAGAAAACCGCAGCTTGTTCCCGGTTTCAGTCAGCAGGATGGAGACCTCCAGAACCAGGGATGGACACCTTAATCAATATGGAATGGCACTCTACTCTTAGAAGAACTCTATGGTACAGATGTGTGGCCATTTGGTTTGTGAATTTATCTCTTGCCCTAGTTTGATTACAGTACTCTAAAAAGGTTTGTGTGTAGGCCAAGGTCCAGAGGCAGTCCGTTTATAACTGTATAGATTATGCTTTAGGAACCACAGTTGATGTCAATCAAATAGACTCCCTGCCCTTTAAATATTCCCGCCAAAAAATTTGTTTCGCTCACATAGGCTACACGTCATATTGAGGAAACTAGTTCTGCTCTAACTTCCAATTCATGGAGTCTTTAAAATTACCAGTTTAGATTTTCCATTGAGTTTCCAGATTATGGGATCATTGAATTTTGAGGATTTGCGTTGAACGAGACCCAGAGGTCTGCTATAGTGCCACAGCACTTCCAGCGCACAGCAAATTGTGGGGATCAATATCTCAGTGCAGTGCATAATATCAGAAGGAAAATTTCAAAAGCCAAGAGCATACGAGAGCCAAGCAGTGGAGGGTCTCATTAGCACGTGTAGCCTTTGATTCGATCGGTAACATCACCCCGGGAGGGCCGTTGAATCCGGGTGGGATACCATCGCTTTACGTTAATTTTGTGACTGCGATGTAGTGCTGCTGTAAACGGTGTGGATCAAACGTTTGGAGCATTGAGACATCTGAGGAGAACAAAAGGCCACACACCTGGAACACACCTGTTACCCGCCTCAACGGGCAGCTGGAGGTTGAGGATAAAATCCAATACATATGCAGTAAGCGTTCATCTCTCTTTGGCTCCGTGAGCTTGGGAATTCCTAGGCCGTGATGTACTTATTTCCAGGTTTTTGCTGATAATAGTATGGAGGATATTTTTTTGCATACTGCATGTCACTAAACCGTATGCATTAAGTAGTATACTGTATGCTAGTACACAGTAAACAAGACGCAGTAGATAGGGCTCTGATTCGGACACAGCCCTAGGAAACTTGCCCACTTGCCTGTGGTTTGCTTCGCAGCACTGCATTTTTCCTGAACCCACACCATTAAGGTGTTAAATAATTGTCCTGGTCATCACCAGGGTTACTTGCTTAAATTTACATTATTTGCTTAGCGGTTGTCCTTACTCGGGGCAGCCATTTTAGATAACCTCACCTTTCACTTAAGTGAGCCTTTGAATGGAGCCCACTTTGACCTGGAGCCCTCTTCAGTGCAGTGGCACTTGTATGAGCATGCCTCTCACACAGTACAATAGGCCAGTCTGCCGGAGCATGAACAGAGGCTCCATTTGCACACCAAAACCTCACCAGGATAAGACGCGCTTTTTCGGGATTTCCCTCACGTCCACCGTGTCGGTTGCATCAAGAATAAGAAGCAGGCTTTGTCCCAGTTACTGTAAGTGTGATTATATGAGCGGATCCTCCATTACATGGGCTACTCAGAATAAGAGACTGTTGATCACAAATTTGTGTGAACAGCAGTGACACTTCTTAGACTGGGGACCAGTGTAGATATGTAGCAGCTCACTTGAGATGCCTTGAATTTTGTAAGTGTAAATTTGATTTTCTTTTAAAAAAAGGGCTTTTTTTTTTTTCTTTCCTCGATCCATTGTATAAAAGCTGACATTGTTTCCAGCCAGCCATCCATGATTTCAATAAAAGACCATTACTGCCCCCTGCTGGAGATAACCTGTAGTCCTAAAATTCAAACATTGAACAAGCAGATGTCAGATAATATGGAAAGACATCCTTGAATAGCTAGAACAACATCTTCCTATAAATAAAATTTATCTGAATCTATGTCAACTGAAACTAAGGTATCAATTTGGCTCCCATCTCCTTCAATATATCTGCCATCAGTACCTTTATTACTCTGTATTGGTGCAAATAATATGCCATGAGGTTCCATATACTTGTCACCAGACATTAGTATTTTATGTGAAAAATTATTTTTGCACTTCCCATGAACAGTGTGTGAAATTGCACATAATCTACTCATTTTCCTGGAGCTCGGCCTCACAGCCAAAGCCAACCCCCCATGCATTGGATCTCGCTGAGTAAAATTGGAAGTAAAACAATGTTATATCAGAATAAAGACATTTCCTGACACACACAGAAGACAGCAATCAGGAAATCGGTCAGTCTGACATATCTATTTCGGTCTCTTCTCCACTCAAGTGCAGTGTTCATCTCTACCTGAGGCTGTTTGACAGATTTTTAGCGGCTTTTTTTCCATTCTATACTAACTGCGTCCTGGAGATTTATAAAACCCTACAGATGCTTTTCAGCCAGCGGATGACTGACAGCTGCAGTCACATGACCCAAATGATGTAATGAAGTCATGAGATCTGAGCAGTCTCACCAAGCACACCCCTTGTGGTTCATGGCTGTCTGACTGCTGCTCTCTCAACCTTGAGCCAAGGCTGGGCCCGCCAGGCCCATTAATCAATCTGATAAAGATCCATTACATCTGTCTGAGTCATTTAACACCCAATGTTTGGCTCATCACCTGTGGTCTCTTTCAGTTCTGATTAGGGGGTTATTCCACAAAGCAAGATTACTGAGTTAGCTGGATAACTGCACTGAGTAAAATCCGGAACAGCTCTTTTTACTTCACTCCGTGTTCCAGATTTGGTTCCGGGTTTTCCTCCAGCTAACTCAGTAATCCTGCTTTGTGAAATACCCCGCTGCTCAAGTTGTCAAATTGTACACCTAATCCACTGTTCTCATCACACTGTCCATTATGGTGCAGGTTAGACAGCAACTGGAGTCCCAGCCTTACACCAAACACTGATCACAATAAACTGGAGCACAAATCGGCTCCACCATCTAGATGCAGTGACAGACAATTACTTATTAATCTTCCTTTAATTATCTACGCAAACAAAGCAATGGCACTTTGCAGTGTTCAATGGGATCTGCATTAATTGTTATCTTAATTGTGACCTTGTTAATGTTTAAAAGCACCAGAGATACATCTTACCAAACAGTCCTTAGGAAAGGAATTATTTTTTTCTTCTTTTTACGGTTTTCTCAAGGGTCTCTTCACATATAACTGAAACTCTGTGGAAAGGAGACCTCTTATAATCTGCACAATATTACAGATGATATTCTCAGCATGTTTAACATAACTGTTTATTTGGAGGTAAAAAAAATAACAAGAAAAAAAAAAACCATCATAGTGTTTTAAAATTGTGGATAAGCAATGACGAGTAGGTGTATGGGTCCTGTGCAGTCCACATTTACAAATCTGGGGGACACTCTGCTCCTGGCACATCTCACTGAGAACATGATGATCAAAGAGCTTCCATCATAAAATAAGGTAGAGAGGGGACAGGTAGGTCAGATACACACATCCTGCACCCACTCCCCAAACAGCAGTGATCCAGCTATGGAAAACACACTCATATCCACTTCATTCAAATTTAAACAAGGGGAAATTAAACAAATTTGAAACTCCTGCTTGTACTGTTGTTGGGAGGGGGTTGTGTAAATTTGCTGTATCTCTCCAACAGTGTTGTCAATGTTTCTGTGTTTCTCTGTTGGCCAGGAAGCAAAGCTACAGCACACCATTGTACATGAGAACACATTTCACACGACACAGAAAATGAGAAATAAAAAAAACATGATAACAAGAAAATCTTCAGTACTGATACCTTCAAAAAGTGTAGCAGGGTGACCAAGAGTGATTTTGAAAGCATGGTAGGCCAACACTTTTAACAAAATGAAAAACCACTAAAATGTATTTTTCTTTTTGGTATAGTTTAAGTGCCTGGAAAATGCTGGCATTCCCATACCTTCATATCCATGCAATTAATCCTTCATTTCGGAATGCCACCATTCCCACTGCAGACCGCAGCCAATGAATGATCATCACTAACGAAACAAATCTGTACATATTTTAAAAGCCAACGTATCCTTATAAGGGTGATTCAGTTAAAAAGAAAAAAAAAAAGAAAAAGGTCAAGTAAACGCCAGCAATGAAACCGTCCCTTATGAAAAGCTAACACGTTACAATGTAAAATCCAAAACGGATGGCGTTTTAAACCTGTCATGATATACTTCAGATATTAAAAAGGAAATTGACACTTTCACGTGTAATTTTATGCACATGTGAGAGACTAGTGTAAAAAAAGGGTAAAATAATGTGCAGCAGGGGCCCAGACTGGGTCCGGCACACTTGGTCCGGCAGAGCCACAAGCTCTGCTGGTTTTCACTGTTACCCATGATGCAGTTCATTACAAAGTTAACGCACCTAACCGGGTTTCTTGGGTCTAAACTGGTTCCTGAATTTAAGGTGAAAATAAAAAGTCAGCATAACCCTAAGGACGGACCACCGTCCTCCAGGGAACGATACACTCCACCCCTGATCTACAGCCGATGGATAAAAGTTACATACGACAGTGGCAACACGTGATATGTTTTGAGACATGCTCCATATCTCAACACATCAAAAATAAATATTCTTCATAATTTTTTAAATTTTATTTCACATTTGACCACGTATTGACAATTATTATTATTATTTTTTAATTTTTTACTGTGAAGATGGACTACGTGTGTGTGTGTGTGGGGAGGGGCTGTTTTGCAAGACTAACACTGATCCATAAAAAAGGACTGTTGATTGAAGGCCACAGAAATGGGGGGGGGGGGGCTTCATTACTACAGTAGGATCTTAAGAGGGTGGGGGCTACAGAAAGGCCTCTTTCTGGAGCAGGTTAGACATTCATCGGGTCGTACCATCTGATCCACCTGTGGGGGTGTGTATGTTTGCGGGGGGGGGAGGGGGGATATAATACCTTTGATAGAGTAATACTCTTGAAAAAGGGGGGCTTGGCTGCAAAAACCACAGCAAACTCCCATAACCAACAGGAACCAACAGTGGGTTCAACCTTTCTGAGTTTTTATACGTTTACGTTGGGGTTTGCTGTATAGCCTCTCCGAGCTGTTCGTCACCCCTGGCAACAGCTGCAGTCAAAAGGAACCGCAATTTTATATAAACGGTTTCTTTAAAAAGCACATTCAAGCTGAAGGAGTCCATTTTGAGACGGCTCCATGAAGTACACCCCCCAAATAGGACCACCCCCCCCCCCCCCAAAATAACATGGAAATGATTGCAATACGTTTCTGTCACCTATGTACATCCAAATACACACTGGTGCTCATACAATTCTCTCTACTATATTATTGTACAAAATATAGAATTTCAAATATCTGCTAGATTTGTTTTTGGAGTCAAAATACAAAATAACAAAAACATATAAAAAGAAGCTTTACATCGACCTTTTCTTGTATCTGAAAGTGTCTTCAGTTTATGTGTGGGGGAGGAGGAGACTAAGGGAACGTGGAACAGACCAGCTTACGCCAGTAAACTCTGGCACCCAACTAGGCACACTGTCCACTCTTTGTCCACATTGACCACAAGCATATGTGCAGGGTAAAATGTTGCACCCAGGAAACAGGTTCAGAAATGGCTGATAACGTTTGTGGCACCGTCTGTCATTGTGTGTAAGAGTGGGCCTGTACACATGGTTTTGGTCTGTCATTGTGTGTAAGAGTGTGCCTGTACACGTGGTTTTGCTCTGTCGTTGTGTGTAAGAGTGGGCCTGTACACGTGGTTTTGGTCTGTCATTGTGTGTAAGAGTGGGCCTGTACACGTGGTTTTGGTCTGTCATTGTGTGTAAGAGTGGGCCTTTACACGTGGTTTTGGTCTGTCATTGTGTGTAAGAGTGGGCCTGTACACGTGGTTTTGGTCTGTCATTGTGTGTAAGAGTGGGCCTTTACACGTGGTTTTGGTCTGTCATTGTGTGTAAGAGTGGGCCTGTACATGTGGTTTTGGTCTGTCATTGTGTGTAAGAGTGGGCCTGTACAAGCGGTTTTGGTCTGTCATTGTGTGTAAGAGTGGGCCTGTACACGTGGTTTTTGGTCTGTCAACGTGTGTAAGAGTGAGCCTGTGGTTTTGGTCTGTCAATGTGTGTAAGAGTGGGCCTGTAACATGGTTTTGGTCTGTCATTGTGTGTAAGAGTGGGCTTGTACACATGGTTTTGGTCTGTCATTGTGTGTAAGAGTGGGCTTGTACACATGGTTTTGGTCTGTCATTGTGTGTAAGAGTGGGCCTGTACATGTGGTTTTGACATTGCATTTACTGCACCACTCAACAGCGTACAAAGACGACGTGACTGTGTGCACATATACTGTTGCATATACATATATACATATAAAACGTCTGTTTTGCACGTATATATGCTTCTTCAGGTCCTTCATGCAGGTTTCTCTCCACTGGAATATTGAAGGGAAATGGCAGAGTTACTCCGTGCATTTAGTGCTGTATTTGAAGACCGAACAGGGAGCATCGATTTCCTTTCCTCTGTACAAACTGAGGAAACACACGAGGGTTTATCAGTTTGCCGGTGTGTGTGTGTGTGTGTGTGTATGTATGTATGTATGTGTGTCTATGCAGCAAGTCTGTGGAATTTCTTTGGTCTCTTCAGATAACCTGGCCACTCCCCATTAGTGTCCTGCCATAACAGAGAGGCAGGACCTCCTTCCTTCCTGATCCAATGATTGGTAGGTCTCGGTTAGGGGGTGTTACCCCAATTGTCACGGGGGCGGAGCATATCAGTGTCAGTCACACAGCTTCCTATAGGTCCCAGTGCCTGATAGGCTGTGGCTTGGCCTGCCCATCCGTGGAGCCATACCCACATAACACAGATGTCCACTTGGGCGTTAACTGCTGGGCGGACCCTTGTTGAGGAAGTAAGTCATCATTTCTCCTTTACCTTTGACCTTCACCACCCCCCGGCACTCCAGCGTGTAGCTATAGGAGTTCAGTACCTGGTATAAGTCCGTGGTCACCTGACAAGAGAGAGGTTAACATGAGACCGGAGGACACGGCGTCTAAATTAATTACATTTTAATGGAATGATGTGCTCATTTAAATAACCGGAGCCAGAAGAAAGGGGATTTAGAGTCATTCAGGTTCGCTGGGTCCCTGTCGACAACTGCCTTCAGCCTGTAAGAGCAGGTGACTCAACTTGCATCCAAATGGTAGTATTTAGCATTTGGTTAATAAACTGTAGACGGAGTAACTGAAATGCCTGCCTCGCTCTACATACTGTAAATACAAGGTCTTCAAAGAGTCGAGATAAAATTCTGCAGTGATTTACATTTGATAGAGTTTTAAAATAACGTATGATGTTAGCACATTCTATTACTTTTTTCATATCTTTGAGCTGTATTGCAATAGTCCAAACCGGGCTATTTGGAAGAAATTGCACGAGCGTTCAGTGTTCTTGCAGCATATTTAGCATCAAAAGTCTTACTTTTAAAATCATTTGTTCTTACACAGAGAGACGCTTGTAGGGAATCTTGGCAGCAAATAACAGTCTAATGTATTTCAGTAGTGACCATTGAGAAAAAACATCAGCACACTCTCATTGCTAATATACTTGATTCTAAATCTCCTGAAGCAAGCAATTTAGCTAGAAAAATGGGCATATTTCATTAGCTGTAAAAGCAAAAGGAATTAATCTTTTTTTTGGATTTGGCCAATTCCCATAGCTTTTCAAGGATATTTGGGAAGTTTGACTACTTTCCATGGCATTCCAGAATGGATATACTCACAAGTGCTTTTACTGAGAAATACAGAGGAGCTGACCTCTACACTCCTAAATCAAACGCTAACATGAGTGTGTGTGTGTGTGTGTGTGTGTGTGTGTGTGTGTGTGTGTGTGTGTGTGCGCGCGTGTATGTGCGTGTGTGTGCGCGTGTGTATGTGCGTGTGCGTGTGTGTATGTGTGTGTGTGTGCGTGAGTGCGTGTGCGTGTGTGTGCGTGCGCGTTGTGTGTGTGTGCGTGCGCATGTGATAAACTACCTGTATCCGCTCTGGCACTCCAGTGCTGTCCATGCGGCTGGCCACGTTCACCGTGTTCCCCCAGATGTCGTACTGGGGTTTCCGGGCCCCGATTACGCCCGCCACCACGGGGCCCATGTTGAGGCCTGCGGACAAACGGAGACGCGGTGAGTTAGGCTCCGCCCACAGGCAGCTCCTAGCCAATCGGGGCAGCGTGGGACCTTCCCTCACCGATCTTCATCTTGAAGTTGTTGAAGGAGTGCTCGTTGATGTACTTCATCTGGTCCATGAGGCGCATGGCGTAGTCGGCCAGCGCGCGGATGTGCGAGCGCCCCGCCCTGTCGTAGGTGGAGTCGTTGAGCCCGGACGCCGCCATGTAGGTGCTGCCGATGGTCTTTATCTTCTCCAGCTGGCGGAACTGGTCCTCGCTGATGATCTGGGGGTGGGAGCCCAGAGAAAGGGGGGATGAGGAGCAGGAAAAGAGAGAGAGAGAGCAGACAGGGAGATAAGTCAGTCTAACAGAGTGGTGGGGGGAATGTCACTGAAGAGGATTATAAAATGGAGGAGAAACAGCTCCAGTCAGATTCACCGTCTCACACAAAAAGAACCGTCACAAAAAAGAACAAACAGTGAAAACACCTTAACAACTTATTTTTCTATTATGTTCAAGCAATTTGTGCCTTACACAGCCTCTTTTTCCAAGCAATCCATTTATACAGCTGGCTACATTACTGAAGTAACTCAGGTGAAGCACCAAGTGTGGCAGTGTTCCACCAGGGATTTGAACTTGCAACCCCTTAATTAGTTCCCCAATCATTACAATACACTGCCTTTATTGTTTGCCGCCTTTTTTTATTTTATGTGGCCGGTTCATGCGATCACACAAACGCACACACACAAACGCACGCGCAGCCAGGCACGCGACTCGACACGCACCTCGTCGAAGTCGGCGATGATCTCGTTGAGCAGGCGCAGACACTCCACGCCCTCGTTGTTGGCCTCCAGCTCCACGTAGAACTCGGAGAAGTTGCTGATGGAGGCGAACATGACGGCGACGCACTCGCAGGACTGGTAGTACAGCTCGTCGTTCCGCCGTTCCCGAGCCAGGAAGTGAGCCGCCACGTCCTTGGGCAGGATGTTGTGGAGGAGGCGTCTGTTATAGGCCTGCAGCTCCTCCATCTCCTCCTTCTCCTCTGTGGCCTGTGGGATGGGGGGCAGGAGGCGGGGTCAACATGTCCGTCAAGCACAGCCCCACCTCTCTGCTGCTGACCTTCTCCTGATAAGTCCTGCATATTACGCTTAACATTTTTACAATTTTTACACTTAAGCTTTTACCATTTTATTTCAGTGATGAATGTTCTACATTATGAACTTGTACTCAGTCACTAATATGACCCCCTTCTGAGATTCATAAACATTATTTAAAGCATGCCACGTACACCAAGGAGATCAACTAAACAAACCCGGAAAAAACAGTTTTCTTTTCCTAAAAATACTTTGTTCGAGTATATAAGTACAGAAGAGCTCTTTGTGCAAGGTGCAGTCTGTGGCACGATAACCCTTTATGGTTCAGTCTGAACAGGAAGCCAAGGTCATTGAGGAAAGGTTTAAAGACGTCCTCTCCACACAAGCAGAAGGTTAAAGACCCAAAAGCAATAGCTCTTGGCGCTGTCAAAATCACATCCAATATCCTGCTCCTCCGGCCTCATTTACGAGGAGATTTATTTCACATGTTGTTATATTGAAATGTACTCTGAGAGGAGACAATACCACCTGACCTCAGACTGAGCCTTAATCTGCAGTCTCTCCTTGTGCAATGACACCTTTCTACTTTTACCCCCAAAAAGGAAGTAGAGACGGCAGGAGGAAATGGTGGGAAATAATGGGCTGCTCCTACCTGCAGCTTCCACAGGAAGTCGAGGCGGGCGGTGGACTCCACCTGCTGGGCGTGCAGGTATAGGGCGAGGACGAACACCGTCAGCACCACGGGCGTCACGATCTTTAGAGGCACTCTCGAGTTCTCTATGGAGCTACCATTGAGGGAGAGACACACACACACACGCACACACACACACACACACAAAAACAGCCTCAATCAACACTAATGTTACCCTTACATCAACATGACATTGTGTAGCATGACCAAAAGTTCATCTTACCATGTTCCATTTTCCCTGCAAAGAGAGAGAGAGAGAGAGAGTATTTTAGAGATTTTAAAGCATCAGCTACATCCCTTGCTTCATTATGTAAATGGATAAAACAGGAATTCCTCTTAGAAAAAAACAACAACAAAAAAACAGGCCAAGGCAGCATCAATCCATTACCGAGGACATCCATTATCATTGACTGATACGGCAGAAGAGAAAAGACGGTGTAATTGAATTAAATGTCCGCGCTTTGCGCCTGCAGAATGAATCCCGGTCTCTGTGAGTTAACCTTGTGAGGGGTTATTATTCTCTCACAGAGCAGTCCAGGAGCAGGAGATAAACACACGCACAGATATTCTAGGGGGAAATCGGGTAAGCGGAACGCCCCGTTTCTCTAAGGTCAGTCGAGTCATTCAGACGGAACCTTCAAACATTCCATCGCTGCGGAACACAGCGGAACAGTGGAATGTTCTCCACTCTCCGAGTCGCTGTGGATAAGAGTGCTTGCTAAGTGATGTAATGTAAGGTTATGGTTGGGGGGTACGGGGGATTGGTGGCGTGTTGTGGCTGCTCACTCACAAGGCATGGGCCGTCACCAGCAGGTCCACGTTGTCAAAGAGGACGACCTCAGGTACCTCGAGTATGAGCACGTACAGCAGCTCGATGAAGAGCATGAGGAAGAGCTTGCCTATGCTGCTGATCTGGAGGAAGACTGAGCAGGCCAGCAGGCTGAGGAGTACACAGGAGGAGAAATACTGCAGGGAGGAGAGAGGGAGGGAGGGGGGAGAGAGAGGGAGGGTAAGGAGAGAGGGAGGGGAGAGAGGGCAGGAGAGAGAGGGTGAGGAGAGAGGGAGGGTCAGGAGAGAGAGTGTTATTTATGAGTAAGCGCTCTTATGGAGAGTTAGCATATGGGGGCTTATCTTATGAGATCGGCTGTATTGTATTTTATTGCATAGCATCATGGGCTCATACCACAGAAAGCTCTGTGTTGTAAATCACATGGGACTATACTTTAACCTCTTAATCCCAAGAACCATATATTCCACTATACACAAACCTGCACTAAGGGAATTCAATACAAATAAATAATATCATTGAAAAATTACTTTTCCAAGACACTTGTATTATGTAAAAAAAAATTTTTTTATAAATTCTAATACTTAAACATTTTTCCTGCTTGGTACTGTGATATTTTACCAGGTATGTCAAGAGGGACATAGTTGTATCCAAAGGAATGAATCCATATATAGTATAAAAAGGAGTGGTCTACAAGCATAAAAAGGTACTGTGGATGTCATAAGGGGTGTGGTTACACCGCAGTGGAGGTGGGGTCTAAAGCAGAGGGGGTGGGATCTTCACCAGAGGGGTGTGGTCTACACCAGAGGGGGTGTGGTCTATACTAGAGGGGTGTGGTGTCTACACCAGAGGGGTGGGGTCTACACTAGAGGGGGTGGTGTCTATACTAAAGGGGGTGGGGTCTACACACCTCAGGAAAGTTGCAGTTGGGTGAGCCGCTCCCACAGAAGCCCTCCAGCGTGTGGAGGGTGTAGTTGAGGGCAGAGCCATACACATGACAGGCGTTGACGCTGTCGCTGCTGATGTTGAACTCTGAGGCCACGCAGGTGCGTATGTCACTGGAGCTGCAGGTGAACTGAGGGGTGGATGGACAGGTAAGAGCGTCACACAGGTAGAAGGGTCAATCTCCTAACGGGACAGGGGTTAACTGTGATTAGGGAGTGAGGATTGACTCTGACTGTTCAGCAGTGTTGGCCACCCAGGATGTTAATCCTCAACAGTCTGGAGACAGAGCCATATCCACAAACACCAACTATAAAACCAGCGCTGCCCACAACCTTACAGGTGATCAATACCTGATCTGTGACATTAGAACACTGACATATGTTTTTATTCTTCATCATAACTGGTCTTCTTTTTTAAGGTGTCAACTCTCCTAGCAACACATGATTGACTATGGTAATTAGTTAAGATTAATTATGACGGTTTAAATCCAACTGCCGACCACCCAGGCAAAAACCTCCTTCCTCACTGTGGGTGGCAGTCTAATTAGATCAGTGTGGAAACAGCCATTTTGAGAACTATTCCTGCATGTGGGGGTTATTTCATTATGCATTATGTTTATTTTTCAATCTTTAACATCTACTTTACAGTATATTGGCCAATACATATGCAGGCCCGTCTCATTGACGCAGCCTTCTCTGGGATGGGAGAACATAGGCTTCCAGATGAAAGTCTATGTGACCGAAGCGTTTCACTCATTAAATGTCTTTTTTTGCAAGTCTCTCATAGTGATCCAGGAGTCATTTTCATTCGTCTACTTCAGTTTGTGTTTCTCCGATGCACCTGTGATTAGTTCAGGTGTGCATTTAGTTCTTTTCTTTAGAGCAGAGACTTCAGCCACAGCTTATTTTCACTGTGCAGTCCACCAACAGTCAGAGGAGGGGCCTTATATGTGCATTTAATGCAAGCAGCCTGCAGTTTGCTCAATTGACCAGCAGGGGTCACTGCTGTATATTGAGACAGTCAATCCCACCGGCTGAAGCTCTCCCTCCCTGACACAGTATGGACACCATAACAGACCGTGGGGAACATCCACACGCAGCGTCCAACAGCATGAGCCAACCAGCAGCCCCCGTAATACTTCAGTGTGATTGTTAGGTGTTTAAGGAAGGCGATACGAGGAGAGACTCACAATGTTGATGAAGGCCGAGAGAAAGACCAGGATGATGGTGAAGACTCCCACCAGCGTGCTGTTGATCCTGGACTGGACAATCTTTTTAGAGAGAGTCTGCAGAGGCACTGGGAATAACTGGGAGGAGAAAACAGGTTTATACTGGTTAATACTGGTGATTCCTGTCAACTGACAGCTCGGACTCTACATCTTCCAGGAACTCAATTTGTTTTTGGTCCCAAGTTGGATCTCACTGCAGTAACTACAATGCAAAGGTGGGTGCTACACATTGGTGGCGGTTGAGGAGAGTTTCCCCCTCATCACTGTAACACGCTTTAAGTGTCAGAAAATAACTATATAAATGCAGGGCATTATTATAATAATAATAATAATAATAATAATAATAATAATAATAATAATAATAATAATAATAATAATAATAATAATAATAATAATAATTATTATTATTATTATTATTATTATTATTATTATTATTATTATTGAAAGTAAAGTTCTAATTTTGTACAATTTGACCATCACTGTTGTTCAAATACATCAATTGTTTCCACATGAGGCCATCTGACATTTAAGAGCTGCCCACATACTCAAATTTAATTTGAGTAATCAGATTAGTCTATATGAGTGCCTCACACAATAACAACACATTATAACTAAAATCCCTTTAGCCAATTTTCTTATCGTACAAATATCCTGTACTATATATAGTGGCAAACTCCACTCAGTTTTCCAGCAGTGGTGTGCACTGGTAGTGGTGTAAAAACATGGGAATGGGAAGTTCAGTGAAAGGGAACACTACGCTGACAGTGTGGGAACGCCTGCAGTATTCCGTAGGGATCTGGTGATCCTCAGAGCAGGCATCTGTAAGCGGGCCTGGCCTCTTCCCCGGCGCTGCACGGATGGTTTTGTTTCTCTGGTTGATAAGGCGGGGCCCCCAGGTCCCGACCTCACAAATAATGCTGACAGGCCCGTCATGCCCCGCCCCCCACCCCCCCCCTCTCCGCCTCTCAGGCCACATCATCACCCAGAGCCCTCAACCCGTCACCACCAAGGCTCCCTCCGCTCCGAGACTGACAGAGCGCCACACGACGTCCGCTCCTGCCTCACGCGGAATTACAGCGCCACACGACGTCCGCTCCTGCCTCACGCGGAACTACAGCGCCACCGCGGCGTTGCAGAGCGCGGCTCGCGACCTGAAGGCCAGAGGTTCGATTCCCACGCGGGGGAGAGAAAGAGCGCCAAGCTCAAGATACTTCCGTTTAAAAACATGGAAATCTAGCTCAACAATGTATTAAGCGTACAGCACATCGCTGCTGTTACAGGCGTCTGCCGAACCAATGAGCAAAACCATTTTTATTGTTGCTGACATGACTCAGGTGAATCCACCCACGTTCTCTCGCATTCCGAGCTCCGGATAAGACTGCCCGATACCTGAATGTAACGTAATGGAAAAAATAAGTTGAAAACAAAACGCAGGCCCAGTGACATCATCCTCCATCATTAGTGGTGGTCACCCACGGCGACCAGTTGTCGCCCAGGCGACGCAGTCTTAAGGCACAACAGGGGCACACAACCCCCCCCCTTCCCCTTAAAAATGGAGGGAAACAGTCCCCCGGTGCACAATGGCCACTTCAGCCAGCCGGATTACCAACACTGCACACAGAGTGGACATACTCGCTCTCTAATCCTTTCTGAGGTATTTATGGCAGGAGAAAAGGAGGGTTGGGAATTCTGGGATGGCTGAAAAGCCTCGATTGAACTACAAGTGTACACAACACCAGCGGAGAGGCCAGGAATGGGCCTGCAGAAAACCCGCCGATAAGCGCCACGCAGCACAGATGCCAGGCATAGAGGGAAGCAAGGTAAACTAGGAGGGAAATAGTGCTCCAACAACAACAACAAAAAACCTTGAGCCCTATTATTTTTGAGAGCGTACCCGCAGAACAGAGTTCACATAAAGGTGAAATACGAGGCCTTTAAAAATGTGTTTTAAAAACAGACAAACAGGCCCAATATTAGGACAGAAAAATTGCGATCACTTGAAAATAACACAAGTCTCTGTGTTCTGCACAGCGGGAACCTGATGGATTTTTTGACCCGTGTCGTAAAGAGTAAAGACTCGCTTGAATCAGACCTTGAATAGAGGCATAAACTTAACAAGGAAGAAGGGATTCATTATAAAAACCATGTACCACATGACATGAGAAGTGTTGAATTTCCACCAACCACTTTGCACCACTCAAATGATATAAACGGCCCTCTGCTATCCGTAGATGGCTTGTCAACTTCTCATTGACTTCACAATGGCCGAATTTGATCATATCTGACCCAGTGTAAATTGTGATGCACCAAGACCCATGCTTCCTAAATCCTGACCCCCAGAACCTGGCATTCATGCTGATTTTCACTCCTTACATTTGCAAGCCTTCACCTTGATTAATTTTCTGTGCTTGACAATCATCAACCCATGAGAAATAATCCCAGTCCGTACCATAAAAACGCATTTTAAAAATGCCAATATGGTTCTATGAGGATTTTTCGAATTAATTGTTCATAATCATTATAATCATAATTATTTAATTTAAATTTATTTCCTGAATTGACTGGATTGAAAAGAAATTGACCCCAACCCTGTTAGCACAGGCTAAGACTGTGTACACCTGTTCTGCAGTATCCTGTGCAGTGCTGCCTACGATGTACTGTGCTCTTCCGGGTTATGACAGTCATACTATGCTGCGGCATTCTGGGAAATTGAGTTCTGTGTTGTGTACCTCTGGGCTCTGATTTGGGGATCTTTGGAATTCTTGTCTATGCTGTGGTGTTCTGCCTATGCTATGTTGCTTAGCGCTGTGTCTGGGCTGGTTTTGGGCTCTGTGATATTCTGGACTGGTTTCTGTGATATTCTTGTCTATGCTGTGGCATTATTGTGTTCTGTGCAGGAGAGTACTCACCCCGAAGCAAGAGTACACCGCCGTAATAAACATCACAGTCAGGAGCAGAATCAGACAGGTCACATAAAACCCAACCATCAGAGGGGAGCTGTGTGTGAGAGAAAGGGAGAGAGAGAGAGAGATAGAGAGAGAGGTCATATAAAACCCAACCATCAGAGGGGAGCTGTGTGTGAGAGAAAGGGAGAGAGAGAGAGAGATAGAGAGAGAGGTCATATAAAACCCAACCATCAGAGGGGAGCTGTGTGTGAGAGAAAGGGAGAGAGAGAGAGAGATAGAGAGAGAGGTCATATAAAACCCAACCATCAGAGGGGAGCTGTGTGTGTGTGAGAGAGAGAGAGAGAGAGAGAGAGAGAGAGAGAGGGGGGGGGGGGGGGACAGAGTTATGAGAGAGGGAATGAGAGAGGGAAAGAGAGAGGGAGACACAGAGACAGAGAGGGGGTTATGATGATGGAGGGGTGATGGAGGTGTGATGGAGGGATGATGTAAGGGTGATGGAGGCATGCATCCCTCCATCACGCCTCCATCACTCCTCCGACAGAAACACCTCAGCTCCAGCGAAGAAAGCAGGGAGCAATGAATGAGAGGAAACTCCATAACCTTCCCCCCTTTCTGTAGCGTTTAAAACAGCACCAGCTGCTCTACACCTGCTCCATTGGGCCTGGAGGAGACGGTGTCTCATCTGTATTCTCTGAGCTGGGGCTCGCGCACGCTGCCCAACAATAAACAAAAGCTCTGCTTGGTGTCAGCGGTGTTACGGAGCGCCAAGCGGAGCCGGAGCTGCTCCTGTCTCCGTGGTGATCTGGTGCCCTGGAGGTTTAACTCACAGTACCAGACTTCCGAACAGATCCCTAAGCTTTCAACCCACATGAGCAAGCTGGCGGGTTCCCCTACTGTGCAACATCCTTGTGATGTCACCGTGACTTTGTGGCATTGAGCTAAGGTCATTACGACATTAAAACAACGTTATGAGAACGCTGCATTTAAGCTAGGGATACGTGCATCATGCATGTTATTTGAGAACCAAGTTTGGACCATTGCCCGCTGATCCATGTCACACTCTATTGTGGAATATAAAGTTGCTCTGTAGTGGAGTTCAATTATTGAGGGAATCAATGTTTTTGTTCTCATAGCAACTACAGAGAGGATTCCGGAATTTGTCAGTACCTCTGAAACATACAGTGAGTTATGTTTGACCTCTGCACATACAGCTGAGAGACGCTGATGCATCAGCAATGTAGACGTTCGACCGTGAGTTTTGTTTCCATATGCGGTTTTATCTGGAACTTAACTCCGTAGAATACGCTCTCCTTCAGGTGTACGCCAAAGGACAAGATAAGAGTTTTCCCTCAGCATGTGTGTGTGTTCACCCATCTGCTGTTTGCATAAATAAAGCAGGAGCTGGAGCTATCTGACAGAGATTAGGCTCTAGTGCGCTTCGCTTACCGTGGTACCACGGTGACCTGGATGAAACAAATGAACAGGAAGACGAGAGAGGCGCAGGCTACGTATGCCCCAAACCTGGAATCAACCTGCTTAGAGTACTGAGAGAGAGAGAGAGAGAGAGAGAGAGAGAGAGAGAGAGAGAATGAGAATGTTAGATCACCAATTTATATGTTCAATTATTATCTAATGTTTTTTTATTAATGTTTCTAAACTTGTTTGCTATGCTTTGGAAACACAATGTTAGTTGTCATGCCAATAAAGCTCCACTTGAATTGACTTGTAAATTCAGACAGAGAGAGAGAGAGAAACAAATGAGATTTTTTATCGTTTCATATGCAAGTATATTAATATGATGCCAAAATAATTCAAAGCTTCACCGTGTTCTCTTCATCACTTACATACCAGTACATTCACATGCATGTTACACAGCTTCATATAACAAGTGTGTTTGCTCATAATTGCACATATGTACAATTTCAGAACAGTACATTAAAACACAAACCAGCAGAATGCAATTTGGATTTTCATCAATATATATATATATATATATATATATATATATATATACAGTGCATCCAGAAAGTATTCACAGCGCTTCACTTTTTCTCTGTTGCCAGATATGGAGTAGATGTGGATGGATCACTTTAAGGGTTGTTTCTCCTGACTTTTTTCCCCATAGAGTTCTATAGGAAAATGAGTCCGGAGAAATAACCCTTGCAGTGATCCATCCACATCTACTCCATATCTGGCAACAGAGTGATGGTTTGGGGCTCGCTTGATAGCTCAGACCCTTGATAACTTACAGCCATTTAGCCAGCCATGTGTTCCATACTGTACCAGTGTAATTTACAGCTAAATCTAGTCTCACCCCCCAATTTCCAGAGAGATCCATTCAAATGCAGAGAGGTTATAGTATCGCTTGTAACAGTACCTGAAAATAAGATATCGACAGTTTTTTGATGTTGATGGTCAGACTTCAGGAAGTAACAGCATGTAAAGGATATGCGACCAAATATGAAATATGATACTTTAAAAATACGTTAAAGCAAAGGGTATGAATACTTATGTAAATGAGAAATTTTATTTTTTTATTTTTAGTAAATTTGCAAAAATCTCAAAAAAACTTTTTTCACATTGTCATTATGGGGTGTTGTGTGTAGAATTTTGAGGGAAAAAATGAATTTAATAAATTTTGGAATAAGGCTGTAACAGAACAAAATGTGGAAAAAGTGAAGCGCTGTGAATACTTTCCGGATGCACTGTATATATATATATATACACTCACACCATGTAATAACCTTAAAATACAAAACTGTAAATGAAACATTACATTACAAGCATTTAGCAGACACTCTTATCCAGAATGACTTACACAACTTTCTAGCATTTAAAAAAAAAAAGTATTTATTTATTTTACATATTATCCATTTATACAGCTGGATATATACTGAAGCGATTCAGGTTAAGTACCTTGCTCAAGGGTACAACGGCAGTGACCTACCTGGGAATCGAACCTGCAACCTTTCGGTTACAAGCCCAGTACCTTAACCACTATACTACACTGCCACCCACTTATCTGAATATTAATAGAATTTTCTGCAACTTTAAAAAAGCTTCCCAAACCTACTGTATGCTGGGTATATAAAAGTGATCTGTTATTAGCATTCATTAGCTTCCATTAGCATGCTTAGATGAGCATCAGATCATCACCATGTCAGAGAGAGCAGTATTCACATTTCATGGCCTTTATCCAACTGAGGTAATAATGGCTATAAAAATATTATTGTGGAGTTTGAGAGCCAATATCCAGCGCAAAGTCTGTTATCCAGAAACTCAAGGCTGCTGTGAACGCCTTTACCCTGCCAGTGTGAGGACACAAGATAACTTTACCACGGCGTACTCTGGGAAAAGTGGGCTGGGAGACCGATTCAAACAGATTTATTCAGTAAAAGTCTGGCATCTGGATATGAAGTCTGAGACGCTAACGCGCAGCGACGCTTGTGTGGATTGGGTGTTCATGGCGCAGCAGCAAAAAAAATAAAAATAAAAATAAAAAGCCTTTTCTGACAGGTGAAAAGTAAAAAGAGAAAAATCATTTCATGGCACTTGGGACTCAGCTGTGATGAAAACTTAACCATTTAGGCTGAAGAAAACAAACGGCATCCTTCATCGGGAAACTATCATCATTACCTACATTGCTATACAGTCCCGAAAACCCTTGCTGTTCCAGCTCGGCTTTTCAGGTCTTAAAATAACCCATTTTCATTCAGCGCTGCCAGTTTTTTTGCCTCATTTTTGTTGTGTACTGTACCCCAAACACAAAACATACTTTGGAGAATAACACCTCCAACATCGCCGTCAAACCCAATAGAGCACTGAGCACAGGCTGCTATCTGAGACACTCCCAGTAGAGCACTGAGCACAGGCTGCTATCTGTGACACTCCCAGTAGAGCACTGAGCACAGGCTGCTATCTGAGACACTCCCAGTAGAGCGCTGAGCACAGGCTGCTATCTGAGACACTCCCAGTACAGCACTGAGCACAGGCTGCTATCTGAGACACTCCCAGTAGAGCGCTGAGCACAGGCTGCTATCTGAGACACTCCCAGTAGAGCACTGAGCACAGGCTGCTATCTGAGACACTCCCAGTAGAGCACTGAGCACAGGCTGCTATCTGAGACACTCCCAGTAGAGCGCTGAGCACAGGCTGCTATCTGTGACACTCCCAGTAGAGCGCTGAGCACAGGCTGCTATCTGAGACACTCCCAGTAGAGCGCTGAGCACAGGCTGCTATCTGAGACACTCCCAGTAGAGCACTGAGCACAGGCTGCTATCTGAGACACTCCCAGTAGAGCACTGAGCACAGGCTGCTATCTGAGACACTCCCAGTACAGCACTGAGCACAGGCTGCTATCTGAGACACTCCCAGTACAGCACTGAGCACAGGCTGCTATCTGGGACACTCACAGTACAGCACTGAGCACAGGCTGCTATCTGAGACACTCCCAGTACAGCACTGAGCACAGGCTGCTATTGAGACACTCCCAGTAGAGCGCTGAGCACAGGCTGCTATCTGAGACACTCCCAGTAGAGCGCTGAGCACAGGCTGCTATCTGAGACACTCCCAGTACAGCACTGAGCACAGGCTGCTATCTGAGACACTCCCAGTACAGCACTGAGCACAGGCTGCTATCTGAGACACTCCCAGTACAGCACTGAGCACAGGCTGCTATCTGAGACACTCCCAGTACAGCACTGAGCACAGGCTGCTATCTGTGACACTCCCAGTAGAGCGCTGAGCACAGGCTGCTATTGAGACACTCCCAGTAGAGCTCTGAGCACAGGCTGCTATCTGTGACACTCCCAGTAGAGCACTGAGCACAGGCTGCTATCTGAGACACTCCCAGTAGAGCACTGAGCACAGGCTGCTATTGAGACACTCCCAGTAGAGCACTGAGCACAGGCTGCTATTGAGACACTCCCAGTAGAGCACTGAGCACAGGCTGCTATTGAGACACTCCCAGTAGAGCACTGAGCACAGGCTGCTATTGAGACACTCCCAGTAGAGCTCTGAGCATAGGCTGCTATCTGCGACACTCCCAGAATGAACTAAAACAATCCGTTATGAAACAAAAAAAAAGAGACTTTTTATCTACAGAGGGATTAAACTGGTTTACCGTACTATTGTCTGTAATAATATTATGTAAAATACTCCACTGAAGATCTAATTGGTTTTGGAAGCTGATTATTACACCAGGATGCTAATATCTCACTATTAACCTCCATCTTTTGTTATAACCCTTCATTTGCTCAGTAAAAGCAAGTTTTACACACAGCCTGTACAGCAGGGGTGTCCAATCTTATCCAAAAAGGGCCGGTGTGGGTGCAGGTTTTTGTTTTAGCCCAGCAGAGACACATCTGATTCTACTTATAAAGGTCTTAATTAGTTGAATCAGGCATCGTAGTGCTGGGCTAAAACAAAAACCTGCACCCACACCGGCCCTTTTTGGATAAGATTGGACACCCCTGCTGTACAGCATCTTTTTCTCAGCAGTTCCAAAACTTAAAGCTCTCAGGACTCATTTGAGTGAAGCCTGGGGCTCTTGTCCCGTTCTCTGGCTCCTGTAGGGTCAGCGGTTAAAGCCAGAAAACGCCGTCCTGCACGGGAGACTGTCTGTGCAAGGAACCCATCATACTCTGTAGAGAGAGTTATCTTCGGAACCTTCACAAAAAAAAAAAAAAAAAACTCCACTATGCAAAGCGAGCGACACTCAGCTTGCCGGACCAATTCATCCTCAGGTTTTTCCATCCATAATCTATCAAATGACAAATGGTAATGATCCCAGCTTTCGCAAGAGAAAGAGAGAGATTGAGAAAGATAGGTCAGAGAGAAAGAGAGAGCGATAAAGAGAGAGGGAGAGAGAGTGAAAGAGATAAAATGGCAGATAGTGCAGTCCCATCCTTGCGGAAGACTGAACAATGTTGTTGGTACAGTATTAAACGGCTCCTTAATGTGCTGCATGAGGGATTCCGCTCTTCAGCGATGCCGACACCCTCATCAATCCCGTCAGGGCTATAGGGCTGCTCCTATGAGGCCTTAAACATGTATGGATTTCACATTATCTACCTGGAGATGGAGGAGGGGGGGGCGCCTCTACGTTTAACTCCCTCCTCCCCTCCTCTCCTCCCCTCCTCTGTAATGGCGGGCCTGTGATGGAGAAAACGTAGGCTGACGGCCCCAAAAGATGGCACAAGTCGTCTCAGGACAACCGGGTACACAACTTCCTACTGTGTAACTTCCTGTATAACCATGGCGATGAACTGGGCTCGTACCCAGGGGGTTGCCAGTTAAATTCTCAGATGCCCTAAAAGTTCAAAGGATATATTTGTTTGAGGGATGTACAGCCAGGCAGGCGGGGGGGGGGAAGTGCAGCAATTCCCTGGAAAGCAAAACACACCGAAACAATCGTTTGCGTCTCCCAGCCGAGGAAGGCAGTCTGTTTTTCAAATATCCGTGTGATTTTGAGAGCAGGCCCGTGAGGATACGCGTCTATCTCTCTCTCCATCTCTCCTTCTTTCTCTCAGGTACTCCCAGCGGTACCAGGAAATCACAGCTGCACAGAACAGTCAGCTATGATAGCTGCTGGTACGGACACTAAACCGAACTCTTCATTAACTCCAGGGACCAAATTTTTATTCTGGAGAAAGTGCAGTACTAACCTCACCACACTGCAAAAAATATCTGTCTTAACAAGAGTTTCAGTCTTGTAAAGAGACTTAAAATCTCTAAAGTGGAAAATATTAGCTTGTTTTAAGTTACTTTTTGCTTGACAAGTGAAATTATCTTACCCCACTGGCAAATCTTGAAATGAGTAAAACTATCACCCCATTGGAAATCTTTTTGTCTTATTTAGCAAACATAAGACAAAAAGAATCTAAAGTGTAAATTTAAGATTAAAATGTGAGTTAAGATTAGGTTTGCATGCATTGTTTATCAGTGGGGGTTGAGATTTTGTCCTCTGGGAAAACTCAACAGTTAAGTCAATGTTTGTGGGTGGTGACCATTCCATCGCAAAATGGCTGCCGAACATCACACCGGTAGGTGCTGTACGTTGACGGCGGTTGAGATGAGGTTTCCCCTTTATTAAAGTGTTTGGTGACCCTGAGATGAAAGGCGCTTTATACATGTAATCCCAATGTTACTTAAATGAAAATTAGGAGCAGTATTCCTTGTATGTTTGGGCCAAGTTTAAATATTCAGTTCCCCCAGCAGATGTTTCAAGCACATACGTTTCATGATTAAAAAGAAGTTCTGAACATTGCTTGTTTATTTTATAATAATTTATTTACGTAGAAAAAGCAACTTAACATTTAAATTACTTTGAATTTTACTGTAAAAAAAAGTTATAAATATAAGAAAACTCAATACCAGGGAAGGAGGTAAGATCGATGCCGCAAACATGTCGAACGCAGTGCTCCTTTAGACACTTCCACATCCAACCATAGCGTCCCGTGGGTTTTGCCTGCCTGAAATACTTAGACCAGCGGTTCTCAAACTCGGTCCTGGGGGTCCCCTGTGCATGCTGGTTTTCGTTCCTGGGGGACCCCTGTGAATGCTGGTTTTCGTTACAACCACAATTGCAATCCCAGAATTTTAACAAGCTGTTCATTTTTCTTAATTAGACACTTTTCATGTTATGAGGTATTATTTATCCTCTTAAGCCACATTATGTCAAAAATAGCTATGCCTGCCGTGAAGAATAGACAACCTATATTCTCATTGTGCTATATTGCAAACAATTGCATTAAAAGGGGTAAAAAAAAAAAGAAGTTTTTTTTAAATTTTTTTATTTTTAATGGATTAAATTAAAGACTGTGGTTAATCAACTGGCTCCTAATTGGTGAAAGTATGGACACATGGCCACTAAAGCTAACCATTTGGTAGCTAATGAAGCATTCAAAGACCAAGCAAATGATAACAAGCCAAACCTGCATTGTGTCAAGACGTTTAAGGAAGAAATGATGAAAGCACTTAAACACGTGTTCAACAACCTTAACGGGATTGGCTGTAGCACAAAGCAGCATTCACAGGGAGCCTCAGGACCGTGCGAGTGCATATGCAATCTGTACAACAAAGTACCACATTAAACCTCGACGGCAAACGTGGGAGACAGCCGCTGTTACAGGTTTATAGCACAGAGCTCTGAACTGCAACGCATGGAGCACAAATAGTGTTAAATGTGAGCAAAAGAGTTGAGCCTGAGTGTACACAGAGCGGTCAGAACTCTCACATTAATCCAATAGATGTGACCTTAAGGGCCACTGCGATTTCACAGGTTTTACAACGACCCCATTACTCCCACACTCCTGCGCCCGGGTGAAGGGCACACTGAAGGCTCTCCCGCCACAAACCAGAGATAACCAACATTAAAGTCAAAGTTACATTTTCCACCAAAATACATCCCTTTCATTTGCGTGAAGCAACTGCACCTTTATATCCTCCCAGGACCTGCCAATTAATTCTGTCCCCTGCAGGGGACACGAGTCTCTGGTCTTAATCTCAAGAACCATCTAATCCACAATGCCCAAACCAACACTACGCGGTACATTCAATAAAAATAAAGCAAATCATGTTCTTGAAAATATTTTCATTGCAACATGTTTTCATCATCCAAGACACTTGTATTATGTAAAAAAATAAAAAATAAAAAATAATTTTAATACTTTTTTTTGCCGGGTCTCGGGAGGATATGCAGAAAGATGCTTTCTTCCTCTCTGTCTGGATTCATCCTTATTTCACACACACACCTCTGGGTCCTGGGTTTTTTGGAATGGTTTTTCAAAAGTCGAAGTCAGTGTTCTAGAACTCCATTGCTTTCAATCACCAGTAGTGATTGTTACATCAGCATTAGAATGTTCAGTTAAGAACATTCTAATCACATGTGTGTGATCTTAAAGGGTTGAGGTCCTGTTTGATTTCACCAGCAGTCCAGGATTAGTGTCAGGACAGAACCAGAGGACGGGATTAGTGTCAGGACAGAACCAGAGGACGGGATTGGTGTCAGGACAGAACCAGAGGATGGGATTAGTGTCAGGAAAGAACCAGAGGACGGGATTAGTGTCAGGACAGAACCAGAGGACGGGATTAGTGTCAGGAAAGAACCAGAGGATGGGATTAGTGTCAGGAAAGAACCAGAGGACGGGATTAGTGTCAGGACAGAACCAGAGGACGGGTCGGTACCTTTTTCTCCAGGTCCGGCTCCCGAAAAGTCAGGAGAAACTTCTTGACGTGCTCAGAGCGCAGCCTGTCGATGCTCCTGGCGTCGATGGCCCGGCCCAGAAACTCGTCCACCTCGTCCTCTGGGTTCAGGTTTTCCTGTGTGTTTCTGAAAATGAAATGCCTAGATAACACAAGACGAGACAGAACGCTTTTTTCCCTCTTCAGACAGACAGACAGACAGGCAGCTCCTTAAAACTTTATGGCCTAATCCACATGACCCCAATCCCATCAACAACACACATTCCTACATGGGACAGACACGCCCGTAAGCCAAACAGCGGGGGGGGGGGGGGGGTGTTCTAACATTACAGCAAGCTAACCAGCACTATAGCGACTCCTTTCCAATCACAATAGGTAATTCATCAGCAGCTGGTCTGAAAATACTAAATCAACATTTACTCACAAACTGCTTCAGTTCCAAAAGGCGAGACAGACGCAACATTAATGTGCACTTCCCTGTACGATAAAGCTCAGAACATCCGGAACACAAAAGCACACAAACCCAACGAATGCAGCTGGGAGCAAGCAGGTCGCTCAATCAAGAGGTTTAAAGGGCAAAGCTACTGGTGTCCACTAGGGGGAGCCGGCTTCCTAAGGGGGCTGCGGTCAATGTGTTATTACTGCGAGTCTCACAGGGTGGAGCAGAGATCTCCACTTTCCCACATCCCAGAATCTGACTGACAGGCAGAGGAGGCATAGCAGTGATGATGTGTTCAGACAGAGAAGGGAGGCAGAGAGGGGATTTATTGGGTGTGGCGGGGGGTTAGGGTTAGGGGGGGTACTCGTATTGCTCTGGTTCGCATCATTTCTCCTTAGAAAGCTGAGGCTTTTGGGAGTTTTTATTTTTTTTTAAATGGGTGCAGCACCATATGAACACATTCTTTTTTTCCCTGACACCAGTCGCCACTGACGTACTGCGTGTGCTAGCACGTCAGGCATGCATTCACGCAGAATGAGTTTACCCCCTTTGGACAACAGCTAATGTCACCCGCCCCCATGCACTACAAGTCCCAGAATCCATTTCAGCCCCCAAGCCAGAGACATCAAGGAGATAGCCTGACACTATGATGTCACAGGGGAGAGGAGAAAGGCCTTCTTTTGTACTCACTTGTCCTTTGGGTCCTCGAAGCCCTGCAGCAAGAGAAACAGAGACACTGCATTAGAGCGAGGAGCGGGCGTGGCCTCCCCTACACAGCTGGCCAATGAGATGTCACTGAGCACTCGAAGGGTGACACCCCATACGCAAGTGTCCAATAGGATGGGCCAGCTTACCATTGTGCTCCTTCAGGCCTGAAAGAGGAAGAGTATGTGTGGAACTGACCACTGCAAGGATATGTCAAACAGAGGCAGGTTGAAATGCACTTAAGGTGCCCGAAGCTCAATGCTTAAGGCAGCTGTACGCATTAGATATTGAAATGAAAATCACCTTCGAGAGAAATTACAGTCATATAAAAGAGTCAGAGGGGTCCGTGTTTGTGAGAAATGTGAAGGCGCTTTCCCTTTATCGAGGAGGTTATGATGTCCTGGGTGTTCGATCATTACTGTTCTGCAATTCTAATCAGGGCACGGGGGAGTTTGATGTTGTCTGCTAGTGTGACAAAATACAGCAGCCGTAGGAATGAAATTAAGATGTTTCTACAGCACTGACACTGGCAGCTCGGCGGCACTGAGTGGTGCAACACTGCCCCCTTCTGGACAACAGCATAAACAACACGTGTTCAAAGTACAACAAAGCGGGTTATTGCACCCATTCTATTTTTAGACAAAAATCGAAACAAGTGTTCCTTCAACATCAAACACAGGCTCTAGTGCCGTGGCAAAAATAATGGACACAGCATTGCTCTTCATAGCTTCCTGCAGACATTTAAATGCAACCCTGAACCCTCTCCTAAAACCCCAATATACCACCACGGTTACAGAGCAGGCACAATAAAGTACACAAAAAAAAACAAACACAAATACACTACTCAACCGGCCTGAAATAGCAGCGTATTTTAAGGCTTGTGATTAACGGCACGGTGGGGACCCTAGGAGATATACATGGCACGGCTCGTGACTCATTTTCTCCGTGTGTCTTCCCCTGCATTTAAAAAAGGGCAGAGGGGGTGTATCCACCACGCCCCCAAGACTGTTCTTTATCTTTACTGTGATGTACGAGCGCTGCTGGGGGAGGGCTCACGGGACTCATCCCTCATTTAAATATTCACTCTAAAGAAAAGCACTCCGATAAAGTACAGATTAGGACACGTCGCTTTCATTCGTTAAATAAAATCCTCTAAAATGGTCGACGTGATTACAAATGGAAATAAACAAAAAGGTAGACTTAAACACCGTTAATACTTAAATAATTATGTTAGGGTTGTTCGATGGGCAAATAAAATCCAAGTACAGTGTTTAGGTCGGACATGTTAAAAGCCTCACAGTGGCCTTTTACTCAGTATATCCAACTAAATATTAAATACTAAATACTTGACGGTCTGTTTTCAGGCACTTCATTGACATTTTTTCAGATGTAAAATACAGCTTCAAATATACAGACTACACAGGTTAAGCTTCCTATTATGTTTGCATTTTACTGCCATTAGTGTTAAGGAGTTGTTACGAGTCAATAAAATAAAAAGTTAAAAATATCTTTTTACACGCATTTCCTAATTCTCTAGGATGTCTTAAAGGTGTCCGCTGAAGAAAATCACCAATTTGAAATGAAACAAAAACAAAAAGTAATTCTGTGTTATAGACCCCGAAAATAATAGAAAGATTAAATGAAAATGATGTAGTGTTAAATCCTTTCATAGCACAGCCTTATATAATAACAATAAACCCAGGCCTGTATTATTATACATCCTGTTCTTGGGTCAGAGTTTTAGCTGCTGTCCCACATTTACCTTTAGAAACTAAGCCCCCAGACTGTCCTGTGAGAGGGGAAGGGGGTCAAACTATTGCAGTACCCCTTGATTACTTCAACCCCTGCATCAAATGAACAGTAGATTCTCTTCAGTGTTGAGAGTATTTTATTGGCAGCATTTGTCCTGAATGACAGGCCCCATTTTAAAGGGAAAAAGGGTCATTTCTTAGAAAATATTTAGACAGAAAAAATGTATCCGATGGGAAAGACCGTCTCTGTACTATTTAACATAGTCTTTTTTCAACACGTTTTTACAATACATTCTTCACTAGGTGGAATGTTATGCAAATATTTAGGCATGCGTTTAAATAATTCACGCTGTGCTGGTGGTTAGGTGTATGGATGATCTGTTCACTATGATGTACACAGTATGAAAAATGAAGAACAGGCACGGTTCACTGGAAATTTAGTTTTACATTGTACAAAGGTATAATCACCGAAAGCCCCGTAAAAAAAACGATCCAATCCAGCCCAGGCGCCCACTCACCTAAATATGTTTATACCACTCTGACCTGGGTGGGATGGGACCTGGGTGGGATGGGACGTAGGTGGCAAATCCGATGTAAAGCGAAAACTCCCCTCTCTGGAGGAAACCTGACAACATCTCTGTGTGGACTTCATATTCTAACTCACCGAAACTGATGGGTATACCAGAATACTGGCAACCTACTTTGACACTATAGGACACACAACTCTTATCTTTTCATTCTTGTAGGAGATGGTACCATGTTCTCCAATAAGTTGGATTCCTCATGGTATTGAGCATTTCCAAGCAACACAATCTTCAAGTTTGATTTTTTTAAAATATCGTCTTATAGTTTTTCCCCCTTTACAGAAATATCAAAGAGAATTATTAATAATAAGTAGTGCAGAAGAACACAATTTGGCGTGGTGGTCAGGGAACCCTTTGTCTACACGCGGGACTGGGGAAGAAGTGCATCAACCATCTCCCTGGCAACCCGAGTCGATACATACGCCGAGGCGCTGTTTGTGGAGATAGAGAAGCCGGTGAATCACCGTGCCGCTGATTTAACACAGTGGGAGGCAGTAAAAAAAGGGGAGAAATTCAATATGGCCATTTTGCAACATCCACTATTTGTGCCTTTAAAGCGGATCGCTGGAGAATTTTAATGATGCTCAGTTATCCTTGTATCCATCTATATACACATTTATTTTATATATATATATATATATCTATATACACATTTATCTTTCTCTCTCTTTTTACCGCTTTGTTCATTTTTTTGCTTGACCCCTCCTCTCAGTCATGATGCTGTTGAGATGAAGACATGCAGACATTAAAGAAGAGAAGAATAAAGGATGTCTATCCTCCCTCCCTCCAGGAGACCTCCATCAGCTCCCACGCACGCCACTCACCACCACACCTTCACCTACACCTTCATCACCCTCGCCAATTACCCTTCGCCCCCTCCTTCCTTAACCCTTTGCAGAGTAGGTTTATTTTTATTTTTTTAAATTCTGTGAATCTAAAGTCAGTGTTCTAGAACTCCATTGTTGCCAGTTACCAGTAGTGATTGTTACATCAGCATTAGAATGTTCAGTTATCAGTAGTGATTGTTACATCAGCATTAGAATGTTCAGTTATCAGTAGTGATTGTTACATCAGCATTAGAATGTTCAGTTATCAGTAGTGATTGTTACATCAGCATTAGAATGTTCAGTTAAGAACATTCTAATCACATATTTGTGATCTGACACCTTTAAAGGGTTCTACACAGAATGGTGGCCACACTCAGGAGCCATTATGGAGAGATTATGCAATACCTGCACTGAAGCTCTGGGATTAAGAGAGAAATTAAAACAAGTGCTAATTATAGATAACAGGATCCCTGGGAAATTCCCCAATGATGCTTTCAAAACTAATCCGGTGTTATTTAATTCTGCACCTTCCCCCAGGTGCGTGGTAATAGGGGTACTGGGACCCAATCAGACAAAAGTGCAAGGTGTACAGGTGTACAGGTGTGGGCGGAGTGCACTGGGAATTAACAGAATTTGTTTTTTTTTGTTTTTTTTTCTTCTACTGGTTTGTTGTTAGTAGCACCTAGTTCTAACATTCTCATTGGTTAGAACAAAATAAAATAACGGTTGATGGTTATTTTATGGCCTTTCTTAGCGTCTATATAATTTAATTAAACTGACATCAGACAGCAAGGACAGGAGAAGAAATGGAGCATGGTTTTTCTTGGTTAGACCTGGTTAATTGAACCAAGATGAGACTGAGCTACCTGTTCACACCACTCAAAAACAAGCTCAATCAACATTTCATAAGTCAACTAAAAAATGAATTATGCGGATAGTACCAACGATGAACACAGGAGGGCGCCAGTAATGCACAAGGAGTTCACACTCCAGCTATTTAACTCATTGACCATTGCTGCTCCCTTGCTTCCTATTGATGACCCACATTATGGCCCCGGCACCAAGTCTCAACACCGCCAACAACACTGAGCTAGACCTTGCCTTCCTTCAGTTGACCCCTTGTGTCTCCCAAAGCCAAGTTATACATCAGTCTCCACAGACGGCAGGAGAACCCCCAAGCTTCTGATTGGACAGCCAATGTGCCCCCCCCCCCCATGGTTTCACCAATAATCTTTCACTGCAAAATGAAATCCACAAAAAGTGGAGATTAGAGTTAGAGTTCACCAACTTAAGTGCTGCCTCTCTTTCACACACTTTTTACATGTGTACACATTTAGTGATCTACACTACCACTCGCCGAAAAACTTAAAGATAGAAACTACATATTACCAGCCATATACTACCTAATATACTATGCGATTGTGCCCACAGTATAAGGAGGGAAAATAACACAACATCACTACAAATAGTGATTACTAGGGATAGCTGCTACGTTATGTGAAGGATGTGCTTTGTCTTATCTGTTCTGTAGTTGCTATGATGATCTTTCTGTATGCACTTATTGTATGTCACTTTGGATAAAAGCGTCTGCTAAATGACTAATGTAATGTCATGCACAAATACACAAAATAGAAAATACATACATTCATAAAAATAATAGAATCTGGTACCAAAAAAAAACAACTAAAAAGTGGCTTACAGAGTGAGCTTGAAACAGACAAGGTCTTCTATAACTGAGGAACAGCATAACCAGGGGCTCTGTCACACAGAGTAAAATGCAATTCTCTTTTTTTTCCTCGATAGAAATGCTTTAAGCCAAGCATATTTCTCAGACAGCAGAAAAGATGTCAATCTGACATTGTGATGTGAGATTTGAAAGACAATTTCCTATCAAATAAAACTCCCCCGGTGACTGATGCATTTACTATGACATTTTCAATATCTAGGTCAAAACTTCCCATTTAGTTTTTACAATCAACTTGGAACCATTAAAAATGGGAATTCTTATTTTAAGCCAACTTTATTGCATCCATATCTTGATATCCTCCATAGAATCAATAGAGGGCTAAGTTAGTCACGTTTGGACTTAATAGAGATTTGAGTAGCATCAGTATTCAAATAGACATTTTAGCAGCAGTAAAATCAGGACTGGATCTCAGAATCCGGAGTGTACAGTGGAAGCGCATCAGATGGAGGAATAATCTTAGATGTGATGAAAATTTGAAGGGTGAAATCATTCCTATTCAAGAGCTTTTTAAAGTAATAGTTCACTTCCTGAATTTTTAAATATTAAATTTCTATGCCCGCACACATCTAGCGCTGCGATGGGGGCATGGCACCATCCGTGTCTGTGTGTCTGTCCGTAACAGCCGTACAGTTCTCATCCAATTTGGATGAAACTTAATTTAATAGGCGGCCAAGGACCTGAATTGTCAAATATGTTTCTAATCGGTCAACGACAAGTATTTTAATTTCTATTAAATTCCACTAATGGCCAATGAAATCAATGTGGAGGAATAGACGTTGGACGCCCACTCACGCGCGAGTGCAGGCATCTCTCAGAGTGCCATTCTAGTTAATATGTTTCTGATAGGCACAGAGTTTTTGTGTGCAATGAAGGACATATTAGATATTTACTGTAGTTTCTGACTGACCCACGGGCTTTAATAGGGCTGGAGGGACAGTCTAAAGCAAGAAAACACACTTAAACTTCCTCCAAAGTGTGAATTAGCTGAAATTGCAGCTGGCAGTGCGGTAGAGTAGAGTCATTTTTTATGGAACTTGGCTCGTAACTCCAACATTGGGGCATTGCCATGGCACCCGTCATCAAGGTACTTCACCTGAACAGCTTCAGTAAAAAATATCCAGCTGCGTCAATGGACTGCATGTTAAAAGAATGCAAGCTCTGGATAAGAGAGTCTGAGAAAGGCTTAAACATTTATTTACATTCAACTGAAATTACAGAACAGGAGGAGGGTGCAGCATGCACCGTCTTACAAGCCAGGTCTGGCATAACACACCTGGGAGACACGCCCCACTTTTACAGCAGGGTTAGGTATAGATAATGAGAGCAGAGTGGGGTACACAAGGTCGACTTGCTCTGCCATTTTATCAGAGGAATGAAGGAAGAAAGAAAGTGCAGATAATAGCCTTGGAGAACAGGTACAAACTGCGGTCATAGGTAACAGGTACCAGGTGACAGGTGAGTCTGTCAAACGTACAGATGAATGCATGAATAAAAAGGAATACAGTTTGAAGACAACACTAATCAACCCATGTGTGGAAATGTAGCTTTTCTTTTAAAGGCATGTTCCTTCATCCTAAATCCAGTGCAAAAAAACAGAACAAGCCACTTCTGCCAACCTTCTCTCAACCATGCATTCAAGAGAGGAAAAAATCTACACATTGCAAAATGCTCCCTAATGCCAACTTTATTAAAGGTTACAACATGTGACATTTCGAGGTACCACGCTCTGATGAAGAAAACACCACGTTATAACATTTAATAAATTTGTCATTAGGGAACATTTTGCAATGTGTGGATTTTTTCCTTATTTTGTCTTTTGCAAAGTTTTCTTTGGGATGTGCCTGTTCAACCGTGCATTCAAAGCCATGGATTGAGTGGGAATTATCCATGGATAGGCAATGTTGTGGATATTGCCTTACCTTAAATTGCCCCGTTTTAGCAGACGCTCTTATCCAGAGCGACTGACACAGATTGCCTCTTTTCTTTTTTTAAAACTTACACTCCACTTATGAAGCTGGGCACTACACTGCAGTAATTCAGTTTAAGAACCTTTAGCTCAAGGGCACAGCGACAGCACACCAGCTGGAAATCACACCTGCAGCCTTCGTGTCGGAAGCCCGGTTCTGAAACCGTTATATTTAAATTCTGCATACACGGACTCGCAACAATATTCAAAAACTTCCCTGTAGTTTTATGGCCTTGATCCAACAGGAAGGAAGGTCAATGCACATCTCAGCTCAGGTAAAAAAAATCCAAGACATATGTACATCTCCTGCTTACAGTCAACAGGTGTGGAGACCAGTGTCACACAGAAAGAGCTTAATGTACACATGTAATTCATTTCTGTATTCATTCCTATACAAGCGCACCACACCAGCTAAGCCCGCTTAGTGTTATACTGACAGAGTGAGATTAGTCAGGGGATGGAGTGTGTGTTGTTGAGCGATCCTAGAGTGGGATTTTTCGCGAGGATCATGCTCCGTTCCTTACCATCCTCTTCATCTCCTTGGAAACCTGGTTGCCGCCCATGTGGTTGTAGAAGGGTCGGTCGGAGCACCAGTGGGAGGGGTTGTGTGTGACGGAGTTGGTGCGTTGGCGGTTCATCTTGGCGATCATGGCCTTCTCCTCTTTCTGTGGGGATGAGAAATTAAGGGCTCAGTCCAGTCCAGGGGTGCACAACTCCAGTCCCGGGGGGGGGGGGGGGGGGGGTGTGCGTGCTGGTTTTTGTTCCAACCAATTAGCTTAGCCTTAGTTTTCTGACAGTTCTATAATCTATGCTGGTTCACTAATGTACTTGAGCACAGTGAAATCTTTAGGAAACTTGCAGTCTATGGCTGTAGCTGGTGCTTACACAAATGCCAGAGTTTTTTGAGGGATTATTTACCCTCTGCTACATGTCAGAAATAGCTATGTCTGCCATGAAGAATAAAAGTCCCATATTCACATTGTGTTATATAACAAACTCTTACATAATGAGGGGTAAAGATTGTTTTAATTGACCAAATTAAAGACTGAGGTGAGTCCACAGGCTCCTAATTGGTGATAGTGTGTGACACATGGCCACTAAAACTAACCATTTAGTAGATAATGAAGCATTCAAAGACAAAGCAAATGAAACAAGCCAAACCTGCACTGTGTTAACAAGTTTAAGGAAAGATTAAGCACTTAAATACATGTGTTCAACAACCTTAACTGAGCAAGAGATAAGCTGGAGCTAAAACCAGCATACGGAGGGGTCCCTCAGGACCGAACTTGAGGTCCACTGATCTAGGACACAATTATGGGGTGCACAGTCTCTGTTTAGGGGTCACTATCTCCCCATCGTCACCTAGTCTGTATCCGAGTCTGTATCCTTCTGTTCTCTGTACAGCGTCTTTGTGACAGTTCTCTGTAAAACGCGCTATACAGGGGGGTAGAACAGGGGGTGTGATATCAGGGCAGGTTTTGTTTGTGACACCCACCCTGTGAGGCCCATATGTTCACAATTATCAATTCTGCACAGGACCGGTTATATTATGGGATGACAGTTGCCATGGAGAACGAGGCGAGATCAATGAGGTGGAATAAAGATCAGCTCATCTCTTCAAAGGTACTCTACAGGAAACAAAAATCTGCCCAAATCCAGGCTGGTAGCTCATCTCATTAAAGGTACTCTACAGAAAACAAAAATGTGCCCAAATCCAGGCTGGTGCCAAGGCCTCAGACGCTGCCAATCAAAAGATCCGTTTTGGCAAACCGGCCACAGGAAGAGATGATGTCACTCCTCATAGCACAGATTTCTAAGAGCTTTATCGGCAGATAAAGGGGAAGAGCAGATTGTATCAAAACTAAAACCATTTGGCTTTTGAGCTAAATCATGTATATGAATACACAAGGTCCTATCTAGCACTGGGATTTTTCAATTACTGGTTAGGTCAGAGGTCAGGACCATGCCCGATTCCCCTGAAGCCCACAATCTTCTCCGTTTGAGGGACACCCTTACCCTCTTCTGACTGCACCCCACGATGAGGTAGGTCTCAATGTTGTGTTTCTTCAGGTAGACGTTCCTCTCTCCGCCGAAGCCCGGCTCCACATCATAGTCCCCATTCAGGTAGTTCAGTGTGGCTTTAGTGATGTGAATACGCCTGAGGAAGGGTGGGGGGGGTCCCACAGATTATTCATATTAGCACTGTAGCATTAGCATTAATCTCAGTTTACTCAAACGCTTTCAGCAATAAAATGCACGTTTATTTATCAACATACATCTACAATGTTTTAGCTTTGTTCATTTTAAGGACGCCATCCCGCTACCAGAGCCTGGGTTGTATAACAAACGTTTCCTATCATATCATAACCGGGAAAAATACATTTTTAAAAACCTTAACGAAATGATATGTATGTGACAGAAATGAAACCCATGAGAATGGGACACACCCCGCTTGGCCGCCAGCCTCCATTTGATTGGCCAGAGTGACGTCGTTGGACCACACGTCAAACTGCCACTTCCGCAGGCCAAGTACGCCACAGTGGACACGCCCACTGTGTATGCCCACACGCATGTTCACGTTCACGCCTGTGACCTCCCGCACCAGCCTGGAGAAGGAAAACACGCAAACATGCACACGCACACACACACAAACATACAACATACACACACGCACGCACACACAAACACACACACACACACACACACACACACACACACACACACACACACACACACACAGTTAATGCTAGCTCACTCTTCAATAACTCAATAATTAGTAATTATGCGACTGTGATGAATTTGCTTTTTTGGGTTAATACATATATGTCATGTACATCTCTCTGTTCTTATAACTGCCTCCTGTAGCCAAATTGCTTCTTTATCAGTTTTAATACATTTTAATCCTGTGATTTCATTCAGCCTTACTGTATTTCTGCATTACTCTCAGTGACCAGCCTGACTGTATTTCTGCATTACTGTCAGTGACCAGCCTTACTGTATTTCTGCATTACTGTCAGTGACCAGCCTGACTGTATTTCTGCATTACTGTCAGTGACCAGCCTTACTGTATTTCTGCATTACTCTGTGACCAGCCTGACTGTATTTCTGCATTACTGTCAGTGACCAGCCTTACTGTATTTCTGCATTACTGTCAGTGACCAGCCTGACTGTATTTCTGCATTACTGTCAGTGACCAGCCTTACTGTATTTCTGCATTACTCTGTGACCAGCCTTACTGTATTTCTGCATTACTGTCAGTGACCAGCCTTACTGTATTTCTGCATTACTGTCAGTGACCAGCCTTACTGTATTTCTGCATTACTCTGTGACCAGCCTGACTGTATTTCTGCATTACTGTCAGTGACCAGCCTTACTGTATTTCTGCATTACTGTCAGTGACCAGCCTGACTGTATTTCTGCATTACTGTCAGGGACCAGCCTTACTGTATTTCTGCATTACTCTGTGACCAGCCTTACTGTATTTCTGCATTACTGTCAGTGACCAGCCTTACTGTATTTCTGCATTACTGTCAGTGACCAGCCTTACTGTATTTCTGCATTACTGTCAGTGACCAGCCTTACTGTATTTCTGCATTACTGTCAGTGACCAGCCTGACTGTATTTCTGCATTACTGTCAGTGACCAGCCTGACTGTATTTCTGCATTACTGTCAGTGACCAGCCTTACTGTATTTCTGCATTACTTGTTCATTAAGACCCTCGTTATTGCATCACTGTGAAGCTACTGCAAAATACAGCGATTTCAGCACAGCGCTGTTTCCCCAGAGTCTTGTGCTGTGCTTGTGTTTGAATTTATCACCTTGAATAAAATCTGAAAACTTAATGAAACAGTACGGGATACAGGCATCTGCTAACAATGACATCATCATCTTCATCATCATCAGCCAACATGGCAATAATGCACAAGATAAGTGATTCATACAAACACACATCCAAAATCCACATAAGGCCTGCAGAACAGAGGATTTAAAAGTCTCTGAATGAAAGGCTATTTTATAAAACTACAAAGAATACACTCCAGTCTAACTGCCACGCAGGCACAGAATGTTCCGGTCTTTTTTTTTTTTTCCCTTTACAAAATCGATGACTGACACAGTGTAGAGACACACACAGTGCTAACGCTGTGGCCTTGTCTGAATCTAGGAGGGGTACAGGATGAACTCTGACCTTAAGTGGACGCACACATCAGGAATAAGCTGTACCAGCGCCCCTAAAACGTAAGCATCGCTCAGAGCACACTTCCCATGTAACATAGCGGCTGGGATCCCGCACTGTGCTTATAGCCATTGCTTAGGATACGCGTTCCTGGCGGAGAGCAGTTATGTATACAGTTTAGAGAGGACCCCCAGGCCTTTCAGCAACCCTCTGCAGCTGCAGAGCTGACTTGCTTGAAATGTCTGCTTTAATAAAGTTGTCTTTGCACTCGTGTGTGAAGATAAACCATGGGAATGTTAAAATAGTCTGCCGTTATCCCTTCTCTTAAGAATAAATCTGGCTTTATGGCCCCAATATGCACAAAATATATGGATATGTGTAACACTACCAAAAGCGCTTTGTGCTTTCAGAACCAAGGCACCTAATCCTCTAATGCAAAACAAATCTCATGTGTGTCTCGTCCTCAACAACAAATTGAAAAGGCCACGATAACAATCAGACAAAGTGCCGTGATTAACAAATAAACAAAGCAGGCAGCAGAGAAGTGTACATTTGCCAGCCCAGTTGTCATTACAGGTTTTCCTTTTTAATCTGTCCCAGTTGTGAAAAGGCAGGCGAGCGGTTTGTAAGTTGAGCTGCAGTTAATTCCGTCAGGGTTTGATTCCAAATATCTAATTAAACCCCTTTCTGCTTCCTGCACAGAGCACCTTGATTGAAAAGCCCATTTCCTGTCAAATTGTCTCTGTGATGACAGAGCGCTGAGTTCCAGACAGACACAACCACAGCAGACTGGAGGCAGGAGACAAGCATTGCATTTTCATTTAGAAAAAAAAAAAAATCAATGTCCAGTTTGTGAAAACCAACATGTACTCTGGCCAGGGCCAATCAGGGAGAGGAAAGGGGAACGGGAACATAATTACCCAAGTTTTTTTAAGAACAGATCAAGCAGAAATAACCATACAATAAACAAACCCTTTGCACTGTATATTCAGCAGAAACTGGTGTATAATTTAATGCATTTTCCTGGCCAAACAGGGGGGAGAAACCCCAGTATAGCCAGGAGACACTGGTGTAACCTCTACCAGTCCCATAAACCCCCTATAGTCACACGTTATGGGACTGGTGTAACCTCTACCAGTCCCATAAACCCCCTATAGTCACACGTTATGGGACTGGTGTAACCTCTACCAGTCCCATAAACCCCCTATAGTCACACGTTATGGGACTGGTGTAACCTCTACCAGTCCCATAAACCCCCTATAGTCAAACGTTATGGGACTGTTCCACAGAATAAGCTTTGCGATAAAAAAATTCACTTGTAACATTTTAACATTTCTCATTATGCATTTAAAGGAACCCCCAATATGGCAGCCATACAACCTGCTAAACAACCCACACAAACACTACCCCACACAAACACTACCCCCACACAAACACTACCCCACACAAACACTACCCCACACAAACACTACCCCCACACAAACACTACCCCACACAAACACTACCCCCACACAAACACTACCCCCACACAAACACTACCCCACACAAACACTACCCCACACAAACACTACCCCCACACAAACACTACCCCACACAAACACTACCCCCACACAAACACTACCCCCACACAAACACTACCCCACACAAACACTACCCCACACAAACACTACCCCCACACAAACACTACCCCACACAAACACTACCCCCACACAAACACTACCCCACACAAACACTACCCCACACAAACACTACCCCACACAAACACTACCCCCACACAAACACTACCCCACACAAACACTACCCCACACAAACACTACCCCCACACAAACACTACCCCACACAAACACAACCCCCACACAAACACTACCCCCACACAAACACTACCCCACACAAACACTACCCCCACACAAACACTACCCCACACAAACACTACCCCACACAAACACTACCCCCACACACACACACACACTCACGAGATCGCCTCGATCATGCTCACACACACTTCTCACACACACTCACGAGATCGCCTCGATCATGTCCACCCCCATCTCCACACAGCAGTGGGCGTGGTCAGCTCGAGCCTCTGGGAGCCCGGACACGCAGTAGTAGCAGTCGCCCAAGATCTTGATCCGCAAGCAGTGGTTCTCCTGAGAAACGGTGGGGGCACAGTTCAAACCCACTATTCCACATGCTCCATAAACACATAAACACTCATAAACACTGAGTTCACATGTGAATAAGATGAGAAGTTTCAGTTGCAGTTATACAGTGATGGTTTTTAATATTTTCAAAACATTTTTTTAAATTTTTTAAATTTTTTTACAAAGCAGAACATTCTGAGTTACGCTACGAGGCATCGTATCCCTCATACCACAGATTCCTTCCCTTTTTAGGATTGAGAAATGCTAAGCGGGAGACGGTTAAGGCATGATTAAGCCCAACAAAAACGCACACAGCACATACTCTTCAAAGTGCTACCAAGGGAATGTCCATTGCAGCCATGGGAAAGAAAACAAGTTGTTTTGGCCTCCGACCACAAGGGGGCACTGCAGTGCCTATTCTAGATCTACATTCTGATTTCTACATCCCTGGTATCACGGTCCTCAAGGTCTGTGAACTGCTGGTTTTCCACCCTCCCTGTACCTGGGAGTCAGGTGTGAAGACCATCTGGCCAATCAGTAGCACTAATTGTTCAGTTAATTACCAGGGCCGGATTTGGATTTGAGGCCCAGATTTGAATATCCATGTTCTATATCGAAAGGCCTGTTAGAATCAACATACTGTCTTTGCAGAGAATATGTGCTTAATAGTGATTATCGTTATGACTCACTGCGTGGAAGCCCTATGGCCTTGTGGGAGAATATTAGTATTTTACCAAGTACAAGACACACTGTAAAGTACATTCAGCTTAATGAAAACTATTTTAACTGTTATATAACGGTTCACTGTGCAGTTTCAAATCAAAATAAGTGGATGAGGCTTTCTCCCAGTTTAAAAATAATTTATTTGGAGTGATTACACATAGACACAAAGAAAGGAGAGAAAACACAAGGAAGGTGAACAGAGTAGGAAGTGATAGCATGCTGTAATTTGTGTGTCTGCATCTAGGTTTGAAAGGAAATGCAATTTTCATAATAAAAATAGATCCATTATCATTAGCAGTTCTCATGCGTAGACTCTACGGAAGAATTACAGTAGCGACAAATTCATTTTCCTGATTGCAATTATTGGACGACCTTCATTACGGTTTTTAAAACCAATTTATAACCCTTTCATCCTAATTTGGCTTGTCCAATCACATCTGTAGGTGTGTGTCACCATGGCAATGACCTCTGTCAATTCAGGAGAGCACTTTCCTGCACAGTGCAAACTGCCTGATGCTGTTAATTTCTGCAGTGCCATATTCACACTGCACTATATTACAAAAGATTACATAAAGAGGTAAACAAAAAATACTTAAATTAAAAAATACTTAAATTAAAAACTGAGGTGAATCAATAGGTTCCTAATTGGTGAAAGTAGACGCATGGTAACTAAAACTAACCATTTGGAAGATACTGAAGCATTCAAAGACAAAGCAAATGATAATGAGCCAAACCTGCATTGTGTTAACAAGTTTAAGAAAAAAAAACACATGTGTTAAACCATCAGAATTGAGCATGAGATAGGTTGGAACGAAAACCAGCAAACACAGGGCCCAGGACCGAGCTTCGGAACCACTCCCTTAATAAGAAGTCACCAAACAGCCCTGTAATCAGGACTGCATATGAAACAAACTGACAAAGTAAAAACAACAGGCAAATCAAAACTGGGAGAAAAAAAACCTATTGTGTGAAAAAATATTGTTTAAAAGATATTTGGAAGATTCAATAAACATCCAAAAAGGTTACTTTCCAGCTTCTCGTCGTTAATTACACTGGTTACATGCTGTGGTTAGTAGTGGTTGCAGTACACCGGTGTCACTGTAAGCTTCTCTAGATACAGAAGGATATGTCTGCAGGGTGAAACATTATGAGGAGAGTGAGTTTCACTCAGATTTGAGGATTCTCGATATTACACCCCAGCCATGAACCATGAGCAGGCATCCTCCAGCCCATCTAGAGCAAAATCCATTCTGGGATTAAATGTGTATGAATGGAAGTGGAAAGAGCTGGGATTAAATGTGTATGAATGGAAGTGGAAAGAGCTGGGATTAAATGTGTATGAATGGAAGAGGAAGGAGCTGGGATTAAGTGTGTATGAATGGAAGAGGAAAGAGCTGGGATTAAATGTGTATGAATGGAAGTGGAAAGAGCTGGGATTAAATGTGTATGAATGGAAGTGGAAAGAGCTGGGATTAAATGTGTATGAATGGAAGTGGAAAGAGCTGGGATTAAATGTGTATGAATGGAAGTGGTAAAAACTGGGATTAAATGTGTATGAATGGAAGAGGAAAGAGCTGGGATTAAATGTGTATGAATGGAAGTGGAAAGAGCTGGGATTAAGTGTGTATGAATGGAAGAGGAAGGAGCTGGGATTAAATGTGTATGAATGGAAGTGGAAAGAGCTGGGATTAAATGTGTATGAATGGAAGAGGAAAGAGCTGGGATTAAATGTGTATGCATGGAAGTGGAAAGAGCTGGGATTAAGTGTGTATGAATGGAAGAGGAAAGAGCTGGGATTAAATGTGTATGCATGGAAGTGGAAAGAGCTGGAATTAAATGTGTATGAATGGAAGAGGAAAGAGCTGGGATTAAATGTGTATGAATGGAAGAGGAAAGAGCTGGGATTAAATGTGTATGCATGGAAGTGGAAAGAGCTGGGATTAAATGTGTATGAATGGAAGAGGAAAGAGCTGGGATTAAGTGTGTATGGATGGAAGAGGAAAGAGCTGGGATTAAATGTGTATGAATGGAAGTGGAAAGAGCTGGGATTAAGTGTGTATGAATGGAAGAGGAAAGAGCTGGGATTAAGTGTGTATGGATGGAAGAGGAAAGAGCTGGGATTAAATGTGTATGAATGGAAGTGGAAAGAGCTGGGATTAAGTGTGTATGAATGGAAGAGGAAAGAGCTGGGATTAAATGTGTATGAATGGAAGTGGAAAGACCTGGGATTAAATGTGTATGAATGGAAGAGGAAAGAGCTGGGATTAAATGTGTATGAATGGAAGAGGAAAGAGCTGGGATTAAATGTGTATGAATGGAAGTGGAAAGAGCTGGGATTAAATGTGTATGAATGGAAGAGGAAAGAGCTGGGATTAAATGTGTATGAATGGAAGTGGAAAGAGCTGGGATTAAATGTGTATGAATGGAAGAGGAAAGAGCTGGGATTAAGTGTGTATGAATGGAAGAGGAAAGAGCTGGGATTAAATGTGTATGAATGGAAGAGGAAAGAGCTGGGATTAAATGTGTATGAATGGAAGAGGAAAGAGCTGGGATTAAATGTGTATGAATGGAAGAGGAAAGAGCTGGGATTAAGTGTGTATGAATGGAAGAGGAAAGAGCTGGGATTAAGTGTGTATGAATGGAAGAGGAAAGAGCTGGGATTAAATGTGTATGAATGGAAGAGGAAAGAGCTGGGATTAAATGTGTATGAATGGAAGAGGAAAGAGCTGGGATTAAATGTGTATGAATGGAAGAGGAAAGAGCTGGGATTAAATGTGTATGAATGGAAGTGGAAAGAGCTGGGATTAAATGTGTATGAATGGAAGTGGAAAGAGCTGGGATTAAATGTGTATGAATGGAAGAGGAAAGAGCTGGGATTAAGTGTGTATGAATGGAAGAGGAAAGAGCTGGGATTAAGTGTGTATGAATGGAAGAGGAAAGAGCTGGGATTAAGTGTGTATGAATGGAAGAGGAAAGAGCTGGGATTAAGTGTGTATGAATGGAAGAGGAAAGAGCTGGGATTAAGTGTGTATGAATGGAAGAGGAAAGAGCTGGGATTAAATGTGTATGAATGGAAGAGGAAAGAGCTGGGATTAAATGTGTATGAATGGAAGAGGAAAGAGCTGGGATTAAGTGTGTATGAATGGAAGAGGAAAGAGCTGGGATTAAGTGTGTATGAATGGAAGAGGAAAGAGCTGGGATTAAATGTGTATGAATGGAAGAGGAAAGAGCTGGGATTAAATGTGTATGAATGGAAGAGGAAAGAGCTGGGATTAAGTGTGTATGAATGGAAGAGGAAAGAGCTGGGGTTAAGTGTGTATGAATGGAAGAGGAAAGAGCTGGGATTAAATGTGTATGAATGGAAGTGGAAAGAGCTGGGATTAAATGTGTATGAATGGAAGAGGAAAGAGCTGGGATTAAATGTGTATGAATGGAAGAGGAAAGAGCTGGGATTAAATGTGTATGAATGGAAGAGGAAAGAGCTGGGATTAAATGTGTATGAATGGAAGAGGAAAGAGCTGGGATTAAGTGTGTATGAATGGAAGAGGAAAGAGCTGGGATTAAGTGTGTATGAATGGAAGAGGAAAGAGCTGGGATTAAATGTGTATGAATGGAAGAGGAAAGAGCTGGGATTAAATGTGTATGAATGGAAGAGGAAAGAGCTGGGATTAAATGTGTATGAATGGAAGAGGAAAGAGCTGGGATTAAGTGTGTATGAATGGAAGAGGAAAGAGCTGGGATTAAGTGTGTATGAATGGAAGAGGAAAGAGCTGGGATTAAATGTGTATGAATGGAAGAGGAAAAAGCTGGGATTAAGTGTGTATGAATGGAAGAGGAAAGAGCTGGGATTAAATGTGTATGAATGGAAGTGGAAAGAGCTGGGATTAAGTGTGTATGAATGGAAGAGGAAAGAGCTGGGATTAAGTGTGTATGAATGGAAGATGAAAGAGCTGGGATTAAATGTGTATGAATGGAAGAGGAAAGAGCTGGGATTAAGTGTGTATGAATGGAAGAGGAAAGAGCTGGGATTAAATGTGTATGAATGGAAGAGGAAAGAGCTGGGATTAAATGTGTATGAATGGAAGTGGAAAGAGCTGGGATTAAATGTGTATGAATGGAAGAGGAAAGAGCTGGGATTAAATGTGTATGAATGGAAGAGCTGTTTTAATGATTCAGAAAGCACTGCAGTGTGTCATTGTGTTACTCTCCTTTTATTGTTAAATGAAAGAAACACAAAGTCACAGAAGAAGAGTCAGAAGAAGCAGAGCTGAGGCTGCTGTTGACAGCTGTTCTTAGCTGTTCTGTTGCTGTCTGGTGGAGGTTAGGACTGGAAGTGTGTGTGCTCGTGTGGGCGTGCACGTTTATGTGTGTATGTGCGTGTGTGTGTGTGTGTGTGTGTGTGTATGTGTATGTGTGTGGGTGTGTATAGTGTGTATGTGTGTGTGGGTGTGTGTGTGTGTGTATGCGTGTATGTGGGTGTGTGTGTGGGTATATGTGTGTGTATAGTGTGTGTGTGTGGGTGTGCGTGTGTGGGTGTAGTGTGTGTATGTGTGTGGGTTGTAGTGTGTGTATATGTGTGTGTATAGTGTGTATGTGCGTGTGCGTATAAGGGTGTAAAATAAAGGGTATAAGGTTGCAAAATAAAGGGTATAAGGTTGTAAAATAAAGGGTATAAGGGTGTAAAACAAAGGGTATAAGAGTGTAAAATAAAGGGTATAAGGGTGTAAAATAAATGGTATAAGGTTGTAAAATAAAGGGTATAAGGGTGTAAAATAAAGGGTATAAGGGTGCAAAATAAAGGGTATAAGGGTGTAAAATAAAGGGTATAAGGTTGTAAAATAAAGGGTATAAGGGTGTAAAATAAAGGGTATAAGGGTGCAAAATAAAGGGTATAAGGGTGTAAAATAAAGGGTATAAGGTTGTAAAATAAAGGGTATAAGGGTGTAAAATAAAGGGTATAAGGGTGTAAAATAAAGGATATAAGGTTGTAAAATAAAGGGTATAAGGTTGTAAAATAAAGGGTATAAGGGTGTAAAATAAAGGGTATAAGGTTGTAAAATAAAGGGTATAAGGGTGTAAAATAAAGGGTATAAGGGTGTAAAATAAAGGATATAAGGTTGTAAAATAAAGGGTATAAGGTTGTAAAATAAAGGGTATAAGGGTTGTAAAATAAAGGGTATAAGGTTGTAAAATAAAGGGTATAAGGGTGTAAAATAAAGGGTATAAGGGTGCAAAATAAAGGGTATAAGGGTGTAAAATAAAGGGTATAAGGGTGTAAAATAAAGGGTATAAGGTTGTAAAATAAAGGGTATAAGGGTGCAAAATAAAGGGTATAAGGGTGTAAAATAAAGGGTATAAGGTTGTAAAATAAAGGGTATAAGGGTGTAAAATAAAGGGTATAAGGGTGTAAAATAAAGGGTATAAGGGTGTAAAATAAAGGGTATAAGGGTGTAAAATAAAGGGTATAAGGTTGTAAAATAAAGGGTATAAGGGTGTAAAATAAAGGGTATAAGGTTGTAAAATAAAGGGTATAAGGGTGTAAAATAAAGGGTATAAGGGTGTAAAATAAAGGGTATAAGGGTGCAAAATAAAGGGTATAAGGGTGTAAAATAAATGGTATAAGGTTGTAAAATAAAGGGTATAAGGGTGTAAAATAAAGGGTATAAGGGTGTAAAATAAAGGATATAAGGTTGTAAAATAAAGGGTATAAGGTTGTAAAATAAAGGGTATAAGGGTGTAAAATAAAGGGTATAAGGTTGTAAAATAAAGGGTATAAGGGTGTAAAATAAAGGGTATAAGGGTGCAAAATAAAGGGTATAAGGGTGTAAAATAAAGGGTATAAGGTTGTAAAATAAAGGGTATAAGGGTGTAAAATAAAGGGTATAAGGGTGTAAAATAAAGGGTAAAAGGGTGTAAAATAAAGGGTATAAACAGCACAGTCTCCCTGGGGCTGGAGAGGACAGAATGCTGATCAGCACCTGAGTGTCAGCTAACCCCAGAATAACCCAGACAATCAGAGCATTGTGCTGTGTCTGTGTGTGTGTGTGTGTGTGTGAGAGAGAGTGTGTGTGTGTGTCTGTGTGTGAGCATCCATGTCAGGGTGAGAGTATGTGTGTGTGTGTGAGATCATAAATGTGTGTGTGAGTGTGTGTGTGCATGTGTGTGTATGGTAAAGAGAGGTTTATGGAATGGGGGCTCACATGGCGGTAATAATGGGTACACCTCCCAGGCGGAATACCGCGTGCCATTACCCAACATGCACTGCTGCAGTGTGGTGTCACCGGTCTGTGCGCAGGGCGGGCATGAGTCACGCTGCTCATTTTAGGAGACAAAAAAACAAAAATACAGGAACAAATATGAGCCCTGTATGCGGTATCAAAAAAAAAAAAAAAAACCCATCACATGCCGTACTTGCTTGGGACATGAGATGAAAGGACACCAGCTTCAAACGAGCGAGTTAGGCTGACCCAGCAGAGAGGGTTCGAGTTAGGCTGGGCCCTGGCTGCGATATAAAGGAAAATAATTCCCAGAATGCAGCAGACGCTATGGCACTGAAGGGCCCTTCCTTTGACAGGGTGAAAACATTGTGCAGAAACGGAGAAGGGTTTTCCGAGGACAGAGCTCTGGCCTTTCATAACCACACTGTGTTGTGAACTATGTTTCCTGCACTGGCTGTCCCTATAGAGCAGGTCCACAGTCATCCTGCACTGGCTGTCCCTATAGAGCAGGTCCATGGTCATCCTGCACTGGCTGTCCCTATAGAGCAGGTCCATGGTCATCCTGCACTGGCTGTCCCTATAGAGCAGGTCCACAGTCATCCTGCATTCACTGTCCCTATAGAGCAGGTCCACAGTCATCCTGCACTGACTGTCCCTATAGAGCAGGTCCATGGTCATCCTGCACTGGCTGTCCCTATAGAGCAGGTCCACAGTCATCCTGCATTTGCTGTCCCTATAGAGCAGGTCCACGGTCATCCTGCACTGGCTGTCCCTATAGAGCAGGTCCATGGTCATCCTGCACTGGCTGTCCCTATAGAGCAGGTCCATGGTCATCCTGCACTGGCTGTCCCTATAGAGCAGGTCCATGGTCATCCTGCACTGGCTGTCCCTATAGAGCAGGTCCACAGTCATCCTGCATTCACTGTCCCTATAGAGCAGGTCCACAGTCATCCTGCACTGACTGTCCCTATAGAGCAGGTCCATGGTCATCCTGCACTGGCTGTCCCTATAGAGCAGGTCCACAGTCATCCTGCATTTGCTGTCCCTATAGAGCAGGTCCACAGTCATCCTGCACTGGCTGTCCCTATAGAGCAGGTCCACAGTCATCCTGCATTCACTGTCCCTATAGAGCAGGTCCACAGTCATCCTGCACTGACTGTCCCTATAGAGCAGGTCCATGGTCATCCTGCACTGGCTGTCCCTATAGAGCAGGTCCATGGTCATCCTGCACTGGCTGTCCCTATAGAGCAGGTCCATAGTCATCCTGCACTGGCTGTCCCTATAGAGCAGGTCCATGGTCATCCTGAACTGGCTGTTCCTATAGAGCAGGTCCATGGTCATCCTGCACTGGCTGTCCCTATAGAGCAGGTCCACAGTCATCCTGCACTGGCTGTTCCTATAGAGCAGGTCCATGGTCATCCTGCACTGGCTGTCCCTATAGAGCAGGTCCACGGTCATCCTGCACTGGCTGTCCCTATAGAGCAGGTCCACAGTCATCCTGCACTGGCTGTTCCTATAGAGCAGGTCCATGGTCATCCTGCACTGGCTGTTCCTATAGAGCAGGTCCATGGTCATCCTGCACTGGCTGTCCCTATAGAGCAGGTCCATGGTCATCCTGCACTGGTTGTCCCTATAGAGCTGTCCCTATAGAGCTGTCCCTGTAGAGCAGGCCCATGGTCATCCTGCATTCGCTGTCCCTATAGAGCTGTTCCTATAGAGCTGTCCCTATAGAGCTGTTCCTATAGAGCTGTCCCTATAGAGCTGTCCCTATAGAGCTGTCCCTATAGAGCTGTCCCTATAGAGCTGTCCCTATAGAGCTGTCCCTATAGAGCAGGCCCATGGTCATCCTGCATTCGCTGTCCCTATAGAGCTGTTCCTATAGAGCTGTCCCTATAGAGCTGTTCCTATAGAGCTGTCCCTATAGAGCTGTCCCTATAGAGCTGTCCCTATAGAGCTGTTCATATAGAGCTGTCCCTATAGAGCTGTCCCTATAGAGCTGTCCCTATAGAGCTGTCCCTATAGAGCTGTCCCTATAGAGCTGTCCCTATAGAGCTGTCCCTATAGAGCTGTCCCTATAGAGCTGTCCCTATAGAGCTGTCCCTATAGAGCTGTCCCTATAGAGCTGTCCCTATAGAGCTGTTCCTATAGAGCTGTTCCTATAGAGCTGTCCCTATAGAGCTGTCCCTATAGAGCTGTTCCTATAGAGCTGTTCCTATAGAGCTGTTCCTATAGAGCTGTTCCTATAGAGCTGTCCCTATAGAGCTGTCCCTATAGAGCTGTCCCTATAGAGCTGTCCCTATAGAGCTGTTCCTATAGAGCTGTTCCTATAGAGCTGTCCCTATAGAGCTGTCCCTATAGAGCTGTCCCTATAGAGCTGTCCCTGTAGAGCTGTCCCTATAGAGCTGTCCCTATAGAGCTGTCCCTATAGAGCTGTTCCTATAGAGCTGTCCCTATAGAGCTGTTCCTATAGAGCTGTCCCTATAGAGCTGTTCCTATAGAGCTGTCCCTGTAGAGCTGTCCCTGTAGAGCTGTCCCTATAGAGCTGTTCCTATAGAGCTGTTCCTATAGAGCTGTCCCTATAGAGCTGTCCCTATAGAGCTGTTCCTATAGAGCTGTTCCTATAGAGCAGGCCCGGTCAGGACTCAGAGGGACAAACTCAAGCGTGTTATTCTGATATCTGTGGCTCCGTTCTCACAGACTTACACCCTCATATGTTGCGTGTCAGTGTTTCAGAATGAACCTGGAACAGTCCATTCAGCGCTATATAAATACAGCAGCAACTGCTTGATTTCAACGGACATCTGGGCAAAAGGAAAATGATCAAATCAAAGAGAACGGGCTGCTCCGTGACATGAATTTCAGGTTTCATTCCCAAGCAGGGCATTGCATTTCATGCTTGAGAAAGGAATAGCACATAAACTGTCCTTAAACAGGCGTATCTGATATATTAGCACATAACCTGTCCTTAAACATGTGTATGTATATATATATATATATATACAGTGCATCCGGAAAGTATTCACAGTGCTTCACTTTTTCCACATTTTGTTCTGTTACAGCCTTATTCCAAAATTGATTAAATAAATTTTTTCCCTCAAAAGTCTACACACAACACCCCATAATGACAATGTGAAAAAAGTTTTTTTGAGATCTTTGCAAATTTATTAAAAATAAAAAAATAAAATTTCTCATTTACATAAGTATTCATAGCCTTTGCTTTAACATATTTTTAAAGTATCATATTTCATATTTGGTCGCATATCCTTTACATGCTGTTACTTCCTGAAGTCTGTGACCATCAACATCAAAAAAACTGTCGATATCTTATTTTCAGGTACTGTTACAAGCGATACTATAACCTCTCTGCATTTGAATGGATCTCTATGGAAATTTGGGGGTGAGACTAGATTCAGCTGTAAATTGCACTGGTACAGTATGGAACACATGGCTGGCTAAATGGCTGTAAGTTATCAAGGGTCTGAGCTATCAAACGAGCCCCAAACCATCATGCTGTTGCCAGACATGGAGTAGATGTGGATGGATCACTTTAAGGGTTGTTTCTCCTGACTTTTTTCCCCATAGAGTTCTATAGGAAAATGAGTCCGGAGAAATAACCCTTGCAGTGATCCATCCACATCTACTCCATATCTGGCAACAGAGTGATGGTTTGGGGCTCGTTTGATAGCTCAGACTCTTGATAACTTACAGCCATTTAGCCAGCCATGTGTTCCATACTGTACCAGTGTAATTTACAGCTGAATCTAGTCTCACCCCCAAATTTCCATAGAGATCCATTCAAATGCAGAGAGGTTATAGTATCGCTTGTAACAGTACCTGAAAATAAGATATCGACAGTTTTTTTGATGTTGATGGTCACAGACTTCAGGAAGTAACAGCATGTAAAGGATATGCGACCAAATATGAAATATGATACTTTAAAAATACGTTAAAGCAAAGGGTATGAATACTTATGTAAATGAGAAATTTTAGTTTTTTATTTTTAAAAAATTTGCAAAAATCTCAAAAAAACCTTTTTCACATTGTCATTATGGGGTGTTGTGTGTAGAATTTTGAGGAAAAAAATGAATTTAATCAATTTTGGAATAAGGCTGTAACAGAACAAAATGTGGAAAAAGTGAAGCGCTGTGAATACTTTCCGGATGCACTGTAGATATATATATGGAGCATAAAAATAAACATGTCACCCAGGATAAAAGAAAAAAAAAAAAAAAAAGTAAGTTTTAGATATTGGTGGTGGCTGCCCAACCCTCTTCCTGGAGATCTACGAGTCCTGTAGGTTTTTACTCCAACCCTAACAAAGCACACCTCATTCAACAGCTAGAGAGCTTGCTGAGCTGCTAATTAGTAGAATCAGGTGTGCCAAATTAGGGTTGATATGAAAACGGACAGGACGGTAGATCTCCAGGAACAGGGTTGGGCAGCCCTGCTGTACACTAATATAGCCTATGAGGGTGCACATGTGTGCATGCTTGCGTGTGCCTGCATATGTGTGTGCGAGAGAGAGTGTGTGTGCGTAAGTGTGTGTGTCTGTGTGCGTGTGCGTAAGTGTGTGTGTTTTGGGCGTGTGTGAGCATGTTTGTGAACGTGTGTTTGCGTGTGTGTGTGTGTGTCCTATGAGAAGGACTGGGATTGTGTAACAGACACACTCACCGCTGCTAGCTTGTCGAAGCGGGCGAAGAGCTCGTTCAGAGTCATGACCAGCTCCTGTGCTGTGCACTGTGAGGCCAGGCTTGTGAAACCTTCAATATCTGCAAAGAGGATGCTGAGAAACACACACACGCACACACACACGCGCACACACACACACACACACGCACACACACACACACACGCACGCACGCACGCACGCACGCACGCACGCGCGCGCGCACACACACGCACACACACACACACACACATACACACACACACACACGCGCGCGCACACACACACACACACACACACACACACACACACACACACACAGAAACACACGCACACGCACGCACACACACACACAGGTATGCACACACACACACACACACACACACACACACACGCACAGGTATGCACACACACACACAGGCACGCAAACACACACACACACAGGCACGTGCACACACAAACACAGACATGCGCACACACACAGGTATGCACGCACGCACACACACACAGGCACGCATGCGCACGCGCACACACACACACACACACACACACACACACACACACACACACACACACACACACAGGAGTTAAAATGTAGTCAGATAATCTGCCCTTCCCCCAAACAGCAAACATTTTATCTCACGTCCCGCAGATCAGACCAGCTCAAACCTGGCCCTGTGGCATCACCACGGAAACCTGTGCAAACACAAACAGCCCAGCTGTGTGCATGCACGAATATCAAATCCCTTCCCTCATCCCCCTTTTCCCTCCACAACACTGATCTCAGATCAGTGTCCGGGGCTGTGTGCTTTAGTGTTAGCAGATCACAGGGCCTGATCTCAGATCAGTGTCCGGGCTGTGTGCTTTAGTGTTAGCTGATGACAGGGCCTGATCTCAGATCAGTGTCCGGGCTGTGTGCTTTAGTGTTAGCGGATCACAGGGCCTGATCTCAGATCAGTGTACAGGCTGTGTGCTTTAGTGTTAGCGGATCACAGGGCCTGATCTCAGATCAGTGTCCGGGCTGTGTGCTTTAGTGTTAGCAGATCACAGGGCCTGATCTCAGATCAGTGTCCAGGCTGTGTGCTTTAGTGTTAGCGGATCACAGGGCCTGATCTCAGATCAGTGTCCGGGCTGCATGCTTTAGTGTTAGCGGATCACAGGGCCTGATCTCAGATCAGTGTCCAGGCTGTGTGCTTTAGCGTTAGCTGATGACAGGGCCTGATCTCAGACCAGCTGTAGAGCGGACGGGGGTAGTCAGGGGTTACATGCCTCTGACAGTGTGGCAGTATGGCCTCTCCCGCCCGTTTGTCACAGCTTTTAATAAAGATGGCGCCTCTGACGCCGATACCCTGCCCTCCCACCTTGCTATCGGTTACCATGGTTACCCACGCACAATCCAGCGGTTTTCACTTTTTTTCTTTTTTTTATAGCACTGGAGTGTCTGATTAAGACATAACAACAGGCCAGGAATAGCCGGCTAATGACTCACTGCTATTAATGTCCGCACACACGCGGTTCTGAGGTTTTTCTGAGACACGCAAGTCCTCATCACACGATGCATTCAGCAGCACCTGAAACACGACGGACAGGAGAGCGACGCTTTCCACAGAGAAAAGGAACGGAGAGTTACTCTTTGATCTGGAGTCACGCGCTAAAGAGGGTGCAGAAAAGAGAGAAGCTGCTCTGTGTGACCTCGGCCTCTCAGACTCCTTTAACTCATTCACCCGCAGGTCAGAGTGAGAAACCGCTAATAGCCAAGGCTCTTTCACGCTGGCCGGTCGGTGACCTCATCGCTCCAATCACCACCCTGAGAAAACAGCAGGCTGATACAAAAAGAGACGTGTTAATGCTGAGTGTCGCAACATGAACCCCATTTAAAGAGATGTGATTGTGGGGTGTCTCGGTGGTGTAGCCTGTAACAGTGATGTCGGCGATTTGAATCCAGCCGCGAATTCAAACACAAAAAAAAAAAAAAACGAACAAAACACCAAAAACAAAAAAAACCAAAGATGAATGAAATGAGAATAAAATAAGAAAATGAGATAAGAATGATGATATAGATTGAAATAGATAAGATTGATATAGATTGAAAGAGATAAGATTGATAGATTGAAATAGATAAGACTGATATAGATTGAAATAGATAAGATTTACAACATAGATTGAAATAGATAAGATTGATGATATAGAATGACATAGATGAGATTGATGATATAGAATGAAATAGATGAGATTGATGATATAGAATGAAATAGATGAGATTGATGATATAGAATGAAATAGATGAGATTGATGATATAGAATGAAATGGATAAGAATGATGATATAAAATAAAAGACATGAGATTTTGATGATACCTCTGGGAGGGGGGGGGGGGGGGGGGGCAGAAAGAGTGATGAGGTCATGTGCAAATCTGCCACAGCCCCCCCCCCCCCCCGAAAGATTATGGAATTCCTTCTCTTGAATCACCCTGTATTGCCTTGACAACCTGACCAGAAAGTGCCTAAACCAAAATTGCAGCTGAAGATGTTATCATATTCTGTTCCCAAGACAAAGAGCTCCTCAGATGTAAATGGCTGCCCATTGGCTCTGCACAGGGGTCTTAGTCATAGACTAGCGCCTCATCTCTCTGAACTCAGGGCTGAGATAACAACGTTCTTCCACCTCCAGGTTATTCATAGCCCCCAATATAATCCACACGCCTCCCGCACAGCTGGATTAAAGGCTCGGCCAATATAATCTCCCAAAAAGCAAGCAGATCTCCAAGCACACGACTGGGACTTTTAAATCAACTCAAACTCTGATGACAGAAATAGGCCTGGACAAGTGCTGAATGGACCCTTGTCAGTGCCCTCTAATGGCTCTTAGTGTAATTAGTACAATTCTTTTAACCATTTACAACACAGACTATACTGTTGATTATAACAAAATGGTTACAATTGACTGGACATAAAACATCACGTCCATACAACTGAAGACAATCCATCTTGGACATTCAAACCAATGAGCTTGAACAGAATGGAGCAATTAACTTAGAACGTGAGGCTGCAAGACAACAAGAAAAAAACAGTTTTTCTCTGTGTTTCCCTCACTATCTCTCTCTCTCTCTCTCTTTCTCTCTCTCTCTCATTCTCTCTTTTTCTCCCTCCCTCTCCATCTCTCTCTCTGCTTCTCTCTGGGAGTGTGGACACACATCCTGCTTGCATAACCCCACCGTCGACCTCTCCACCCCCCAGCTGTGCTATGGGTCACTGCATTCCGGAATCAAAGTGCTGGCACGCTGGCGGCTGTGGCGGTGTGCCCTGACCCCTGACCCCATGACCCCTGACCCCCGTCACCGTGGGCTGGCACCACCACAAATGCCACCTTTCACCTCCTGGGCCAGTGGCACCGACGCCGTTCTCTTGTCCGTCTCTACCAGTAAATCGCCCTTCATTCCATCCTGCCGAATCTACCCGTCTGTCTGTCTGTCTCCTTAGTGCCGCTGGCTGTAATCCTGGGTACTGCAGCCAGAATACTCTCTGTGTGAGACTAAACCGCTCCGCCCTGCTGTCCCAGAATTCACTCTGTGTGGGACTAAACCCCTCCACGAATGCAAGGCGCTCCAGCTCAGACCGGCGGTCTGTCAACATGTATCCGTAACTCAGAGCTACCGAGATATTCCCGCTCAAGAAAGAACCGGCGGCGAGGGGTCATTTTCACCAATTTCACTTGGAACACTACAGACTTTAGTAGATTTTAAAGCACACATTTTACGATGCAAAATCCTCACAAAATTACAAAAACTTAATAAAATGGTGTGTTCAACAGTACCTGAAAAGAGAAACATCTACACAGTATTTTGCTTGTTCGACCTTAAAGTCGTTATTGGTGAAGATATGAACAGAATGATTCAGAATCTTATTTTCTAAATAAAATAAAGTATCTGCATTAATAAAGTACGTTCTGGTGAAACTGGATCCGAATGTCTTAGCCTGCCCTAGACGCACAATACCCACAATGCACTGCCAGTACTGCTACAGTGCTTGTCCTCTGGACGGCAGCCATAAGGATATATATTGCGCTTGGTTATGTCCAAAATCCAGACAGACGGCACGTCCACTTTGTCTCATAGCTGCAGACGCCAGAGCACTCCAGACACAGGGTTATGCAATGACATTTAACGATTAGAAATCCATCACTTAAAAAATCGCATGTCAATACTCCTCTTAATAAGATGAGTTTGGGGGGGTCAGAGAGAGAGAGAGAGAGAGAGAAAAAGGGAGAGAAAGAGAGAGAGAAAAAGGGAGAGAAAGAGAGAGTGCTGCATATGTAACATGGTCACCCTAGGATTCCATAAGACCTCCCCATCATCACCACCATACTGTATGTTGAATACTCAGATTCTGAATTACAAGACAGATCCATCTGATCCCACATCCCACGTCCATCTGATCCCACATCCCACATCCATCTGATCCCACATCCATCTGATCCCACATCCATCTGATTCCACATCCATCTGATCCCACATCCCACATCCATCTGATTCCACATCCATCTGATTCCACATCCATCTGATCCCACATCCATCTGATTCCACATCCATCTGATTCCACATCCATCTGATCCCACATCCATCTGATCCCACATCCCACATATATAAATGGGACAAAGTATCGCCATATTGCCGTTCATATCGCTGTGGAGGAGACGGGAGCTACCGAACTGGTGGAGGGCCATGACCCAAGTCATGGCAGGGTCAGGGTGAACAGGTCAAAGGTCAGTAATCAGTGTCAATGTAACCAATGGCAGGGCAGGTCAATGGCTGCAGCTTCTATAACCTTTTTATAAGGAACATAGATGCCTGTAGGCTGAAACAACACAGAGCCAACGTCTGACACAATGCACCTCTCTCCAGATTCTATGAAACGGTCTCCCTGCCAGGCAGAACACACTGTGCCCCACTCCTGCTTTTGAGAATTACAATGAATAAACTGTTAACAATCGCGGGGATGAAAACGGTCTTTGTTGGCGCAGGATAAAGAGTGTTCCTTCCGACACGGGATCCTCTGACACGTCTGCCGCTACAATGGCGGCTCTTGTGTCCAGCCTTCTCTGAGGAAACCGCCGCATAATCACAAAGTATGTTTCTGGATACGCTAAGGAGGAGCTCTTGAACATGAGCTGGTCAGACAGTAGCCCATGTGAGTGGAACCACAATTCTCCACCTGGTGGAAAAGGTTGCAGTTCTCACACGCGCCACTAGATGGCGATTACAGCTTCTCTTGTTCACCAACGGCATGGTGAGTGCGTGACAAACTTCTGCAGTGGTACCACACATGTCACAATGAGCTTAATTTTACAGTCAAACTTGGTTGTCAGGTGTTTATGAACGAGGAAATACTTTTATGTGTGCGTCTGCTCCACGGACAGCACTGCAATATAAAAATGAGAAATGTATTTTCAAGAGGTTTAACCTGGACAGAAATTTACAAAGGGAGAAAATTCACGAGGTCTTGATGCTGTGGACAGTCGCTTGTGTAAAACTAATAAGGGTAAAAACGGACTGCTGAGAGAGAGACGCTGCCTTGTCCGTTCGGGTCTGTAGGAATAAAAGACAAGGCAACGGGGCCGTGCAACCACGCTCGGTGTTAACATGCAAAACCATATTTCCATGGCATTTACAACAGCAGTAAACGTTGTGTGAAAGCAAACATGACCCATAAAGAAAAGCGGAACCCAAGATAACAGCACAGAGAGTTACTGCAAGGGGATGGGATACGACTGCAGATAACAGCACAGAGAGTTACTGCAAGGGGATGGGATACGACTGCAGATAACAGCACAGAGAGTTACTGCAAGGGGATGGGATACGACTGCAGATAACAGCACAGAGAGTTACTGCAAGGGGAGGGGATACGACTGCAGATAACAGCACAGAGAGTTACTGCAAGGGGAGGGGATACGACTGCAGATAACAGCACAGAGAGTTACTGCAAGGGGAGGGGATAAGACTGCAGATAACAGCACAGAGAGTTACTGCAAGGGGAGGGGATACGACTGTAGATAACAGCACAGAGAGTTACTGCAAGGGGATGGGATACGACTGCAGATAACAGCACAAAGAGTTATTGCAAGGGGAGGGGATAAGACTGCAGATAACAGCACAGAGAGTTACTGCAAGGGGAGGGGATAAGACTGCAGATAACAGCACAGAGAGTTACTGCAAGGGGATGGGATAAGACTGCAGATAACAGCACAGAGAGTTACTGCAAGGGGAGGGGATAAGACTGCAGATAACAGCACAGAGAGTTACTGCAAGGGGAGGGGATAAGACTGCAGATAACAGCACAGAGAGTTACTGCAAGGGGAGGGGATAAGACTGCAGATAGCAGCACAGAGAGTTACTGCAAGGGGAGGGGATACGACTGCAGATAACAGCACAGAGAGTTACTGCAAGGGGAGGGGATAAGACTGCAGATAACAGCACAGAGAGTTACTGCAAGGGGAGGGGATACGACTGCAGATAACAGCACAGAGTTACTGCAAGGGGAGGGGATAAGACTGCAGATAGCAGCACAGAGTGTTACTGCAAGGGGAGGGGATACGACTGCAGATAACAGCACAGAGAGTTACTGCAAGGGGAGGGGATAAGACTGCAGATAGCAGCACAGAGAGTTACTGCAAGGGGAGGGGATACGACTGCAGATAACAGCACAGAGAGTTACTGCAAGGGGAGGGGATAAGACTGCAGATAACAGCACAGAGAGTTACTGCAAGGGGAGGGGATAAGACTGCAGATAACAGCACAGAGAGTTACTGCAAGGGGATGGGATAAGACTGCAGATAGCAGCACAGAGAGTTACTGCAAGGGGAGGGGATAAGACTGCAGATAACAGCACAGAGAGTTACTGCAAGGGGAGGGGATAAGACTGCAGATAACAGCACAGAGAGTTACTGCAAGGGGATGGGATAAGACTGCAGATAACAGCACAGAGAGTTACTGCAAGGGGATGGGATAAGACTGCAGATAACAGCACAGAGAGTTACTGCAAGGGGAGGGGATAAGACTGCAGATAACAGCACAGAGATTTACTGCAAGGGGAGGGGATAAGACTGCAGATAACAGCACAGAGAGTTACTGCAAGGGGAGGGGATAAGACTGCAGATAACAGCACAGAGAGTTACTGCAAGGGGAGGGGATAAGACTGCAGATAACAGCACAGAGATTTACTGCAAGGGGAGGGGATAAGACTGCAGATAACAGCACAGAGAGTTACTGCAAGGGGAGGGGATAAGACTGCAGATAACAGCACAGAGAGTTACTGCAAGGGGAGGGGATAAGACTGCAGATAACAGCACAGAGAGTTACTGCAAGGGGAGGGGATAAGACTGCAGATAACAGCACAGAGAGTTACTGCAAGGGGAGGGGATAAGACTGCAGATAACAGCACAGAGAGTTACTGCAAGGGGAGGGGATAAGACTGCAGATAACAGCACAGAGTTACTGCAAGGGGAGGGGGATAAGATTGCAGAAAAACCACTAATTGACGATATTAAAAAGCGCGAGTATTTAATAAAATGCAAATACTGTGTGAAAATTAACATAAGATTAAATAATTGGTTTGACAGAAAACATTTAAATAATGCTTTTAACTGGCCCTTGACATACCTGTGCATCACACACCCATTAAAACACTTGAGTTTGAAGCACTTAAGTATTCTAATGCATTCCAAGCCCCACTTCAAAGTGGAAGGTATACGACACACACTTTTGTAATGAGAAAGGACACCATATGGGTGTCTTGTAAAATAGATGGCATACACATGGCATTTGTAAAAGGAGTTTGGAAGCCACGTGTAAAAGTGCTTATGTCAAAAGCAGGGAGGAACATTTTTTAATCGCAAAATCTTTAAATGATTTCTGCTGCATTTGTTTAACACTTTATATGGTGTAAGATCACAAACATGAGATTAGAATGTTCTTAACTGAACATTCTAATGCTGATGTCACAATCACTACTGCCAATTGAATGCACTGGAGTTCTAGAACACCGACTGAGAATTTTGAAAAAAACATTCCATAAAACCGACTCTTCAAAGGGTTAAAAGAGGTGGAATATCTGAAGCACTGTGCAAATGCCTGCCGTTCCAAGACCATTTTAAGTCCTGTTTTTGGGGGCCTATACGAATCCCCCCCACTTTCCATATGCCTCTTGATAGAGGTAAATATTTGGCCAAAAAAAAAAGCAAAATTAGTTGCATAAATAGATAAAGCATAAATAAAGTTTACATTAATCTCTTCGTACGACATATGTGCAAAGAATGGAGAAAAAAAATATTATCTGCAGACAAAAACAGTGAGGGAGATTTCAAATGGCTCTTTAAAGTGTGTGACTTTAAGTCCGCTAGCAAACAGCTGCTGATATTGTACCGTGGCTCA